>VDFB02056351.1:30500927-30519602 GCA_007258455.2 Sequoia sempervirens
ATGTAACAAATCCACACAAAACCAAAAGCAACCTGCATCAGGGCTGAGACATGACACATTCTCATTTTATCTTTGAAATAATCACTAGGAATGCATAGGCTCTCTATAATGATTAGACCTCTTGGCAATTTTTGGATTTCGACTACAAAATTAGATCCCATATGCTTCTTGAACTTGAGGACTTCTACCATCTTTGAATTTAGCCCCCTAATAAATAAAATGCTTGATATTTTATAATAATTTTCAAATACCTTCTAGTGGGAGATGTTATTAGGAAATATAGGTGATTTAATTTATATATAATATTAGAGGATAACTTTGCATGTATGTAGAGTTATGGCTAAGCCATTAGAAATATGTTTATTTCCAATAAAACACTTGAATTATAGAAATGTTTGTTATATAATATCATGGTTGAAATAAATTGAATACATTACAAAATTATGAAGAATATTATCCTACAATATTTGAAATGTGAATGTACCAAGAGTAAACAAAGGTCATGTCAAAAATTATTATCCCACATGATTAGGTAGTGAATTGATGTGTATGCCTGATTCACTAGACAACCTAGAGAGGTACAATTCATAATAATAGGAGTACTATAAGGCTATAAGTGTAGGCCAATAAAAATCCATATTTAGGGATATGTGCTAGAAATCCTTCACCTAAACTAGTGTACACATTTTTTATTTATATAGTGGTTGTCAGGTAGGCCTACAAATAGAAGGTTGACAAATGTCATGCATGCATGATTTGTTTTACATGTGGATTGGTGAGTGATAGATGATAGACCCATATGGTGCTTTTTAGATCACTATATGTTGGTCCACAGTTGTTGTTGTACCAAAAGATCGACCTGCTAATGCTCGATACAATTGCCAGAGTTAATAGATCCACAGGAGGTGATTAGTCCATGTCACAATTCCTGAGGGGAGTGGTTACCATCTGTCAACAAACTCCCCCTCAGCATTACCCGAGGGGATTCAAACCCAACAACTTTGGCTCTAATACCAATTGTTGGCCCATAGTTGCTGTTGCACCAAAAGATCGACCTATTAATGCCCGATACAACTGCTAGAGTTAACAGATCCACAAGAGGTGGTTAGTCCATTTCATAAATCTCGAGGGGAGCGTTGACCATCTGCCAACACTATATGATGTGGCTATGCATGATTCCATATGTATGCAACATACAATATTGAAATAAGTGTATTAAAGTAGATGCATGCATATAGGTCACAAGTAGTGGAAAAATATATGGGAGATAGGAATGCTAATGTTAGAATCCTAAGAAATAGTATGATATGATTAAAGAGTGCACATGTTGGTGTGATATGACTAATTAGTGCACATGCACTTTCTTCGCACTCTATTTTTATAGATATTCTTAGAAATAATACTTGTACATAGATATACACAAAACCATTCTACCATATTCTCAACCATGTGCAAAATATTTTGGTACTATTAAATCTATGTGCAAGAGAATAATATAACATGAGAAGAGTAAAGTAGATTCAATGCATAGAAGAAGCATTAGTTATACAAAACCATACATGAAATATTCCCCCTTTCCTATGAAGTGATGACATCCATTGTGTCTAGTGCATAAACAAATAACTTAGTTGATATTGATCTAAAGAACATTGGTCACATGTTGAATCATTTGGTGGTTGTTTCTAGATTACTTCACCCTTTCTACAAGTATAGTGATTTCCTCACAATGTTGGAGAAAATTACGAGTGTAGAAAGTGGAATTAATTTCACATGTAGTGCAACTTGATAATGCATGTACCTTTTTAAAAACATAAATTAAAAATATTAAAAAAAAAACTTATGAGTCAATGAAGACCTAGAAAGTAGCCATACTTCTATCTAGGAACTAGTGAAATTCTAAAGTGTGTCAACATAATTTCTATCTAAACTATTGGTCCTAACCATGCCTAGTTGCAAAAATAAGGGGATATTTTCCTTTTACTTGTGAACTAAAAAGGAGAAGGTTTCATGGAACTCAGGTGTCCTTTATTAAGAGAAGCTTTTCTTTGTATGTGAAAGCTAGAGCATAGAATAATACATAGCATTAAAGTCACTATGTACCATATGCATCGTGTACAGATTGTACAACCTCTCCAAAAAGTTTTTTTTCCTTGTGCTACCCAAATTGGACAAATTTTATATGGATTTATAGGTTCTTAGGCCTTTTTATGCAATGAAACACAAGGTCTATTATGTGCCAAAGTGCCCCAAAATGTATGTGACTTATAAAAATTCAACCAAACTCTACTTGCAAAACTTGTCAAGATCAAGCTAATAAAATTGCAAAATTGGGATTAGATTAGGAATAAGGGGTCCCAACAAGCATGCCAAAAAATATATAATGAATTTAGAATAAATAAAAAATTAAAAAGAATAATTAAAATTCTTATTCTAAACACATACAAATCTCAAATGTAGCATTGATTTAGATTTTCTCATGCTTCAATGAAGGATTATGGATGTCAAATGATTGTGCAAGATTTTTATAGTGTGTCTATAATTTCTTATAAATTTATCCATATGTGGATTAAAAGGAAGAAGATGTATATTTATATATTTTGAAATGAGGAAATGAGTGGTTGAGATTAATTCACCAAATTTTGAACTTTATTTTTTCCTTTTTGATTTTAATTTAAAACTAATTTGTATGACCTTCAATTTATTTAATTTATTCCATTTAAGAATGTGCAACAATAAATAAGGGAATTAAAAATTACATGATTAAAATGAGTGAAAAAGTTTGAATTTTTAAAATGGCAAGTTGATCTAGGATAATTACTTAATTAAATAATTATGTGTATGGATTTATTTCAGAATTGACTAACTAATTATCAATAATAAACTATTAATTAATTATTATGTGATGTTAGTGGATAAATATGGGAATTAATCAATCAGTAAATTAATTATCTAAAATTGCAGGCAAGAGGTCACGAGGTCTAGTCTCCTCATCGTCCCCGTGGTACCGGAGGGCATGTTGTGCCAGCATCACTGGTCACGTGAAAAAAGTTTACCAGACGTACTATAGTTTATAGGGGGACATATACCCGACCGATTCCTGCAGTCTAAAAAAAAATTATCTAAAAAAATCAACTTAACTAATTAATGATAATTAATTAACTAATAAAATGTGATGGTACGATGAAACTAATTAATTTAATTAATCAATCCAGTGATGTTAGAGTGGATTAGCTAGGATGAGCTGATGCATAAAATTAATGATAGAAGGTGGTGAAATATAAGTGTCTATAGTAAAAAACTAAAAGTCTCTTGATCGATTAATTCGTTCATCATTCCAGAGCATTAGAGTAATAAATAACAACACACTTTGATAATGTACAATAAAAAGAAATAAATAATCTACTTGTAACTTAGGTACTTGATTGGTTTCTTTATCAAGTTATTTAATTTTTAGGATTGATTTGGGAAAAATGTACTTTTTATTCAACAAAAATCCTTTAAGATACTTTTAATACTACCAAATCGCAAACATTCAAAAATAGTAGTGCAGAAGGTCACACATCAAGCAAAGTTTCAAGTTAGAACATTATTGATTGCCAAAACAAATCCATAGCTCAACTATAGATCTATTACTATGAGTTCATCTTAGGTGAACTTGTCCTCTAATATAGGAGAGATCCAATGTATACTTTCATGCAAATCATTAATAACTTGATGCACTATTTCTAGGTCTAATATGAATAGTTTCTAAAATCACATCTATTTAGTCTTAATTCTTTAGTTATTGAGCTAAATATAACTATCCATATTATTCAAATTTCAAAGGACATTATGTAGTTTATCATCTTTCTAACGATTTCAACTATATTCAATTATTTACAATAATTATGCCTATTTACATGTATTTGCACTTTTTCTCAACTACACAAAATGCTTAAATGTTTAAGTAAAATCCAATAACTCTTTCTTCTAAGTTCCATATGAGATCATGAGTTGTCATTACCTCTTGTAATTTAATCATTTAATTATGATGTCAGCGAGGGCGGTGTCCAAGGCTATTTGTAAAAGGAATTCATATATCATATTGTACATTGTATTGCAATGAAAGATGCTTATGTTGGAAATAAATACTAGCTAAAAAATGTTTAAAAATTCTAATCAATGAAAACATGGAAAGTATAACCTATTGAAGTGAACTAGAGGTAATTCATATAGATAATTATTTTGTAACTTAAATATATAGGAGCCTATAATAAACTAAAATACTTAGATACTAGTAATAATATTTAAATGTGATCTGGTGGATATTTCAGTGAAAATTGAAGTGTCTCATTTTTCTCCAGAATCAACACCATCAGAAAGAGCTCAACGTCCTGATTCCAACGCAACTTGAGCGGAGCGAAAAGGAGTTCGTTTGTGCAAGTTATGGCCAGTCAAACCTTGGGTCAAACTGGGATCAGGGGCATCCAGGAAGTGGAAAAAATTATCATCTCAAAAAATCAATAGAACTAACATCATCGTGAAGAGCTCGTTAAGACAATTCTGATGGTGTTTGTTTCGTCGAAATCTGACATCGTATGCTCAAGATACAGCTGGTCAAAGTTTCAAGTTGACTTGGTGGACTTGAAGGTACAGTGATGACATCATCATCCGTACAACAGATGTCAATAGTCAGTTTGTACTGTATGGAATACACATGGATGAATTCAGGCAAAACATGTGGCGGCAGAGTCATCGTATGGAACCAATCAGATGATGACACGTGTCATCCGTACATGTCAACGTGGCATGATGATGTGGCAGGTGACGTCAGCAAGGTCAGTGAATCATGCATTGACACGTGTCATTCGTATCCAGTCAGAAGACACGTGGCAAGAAGAGTCATATCCACGTCAACTGTCAGCGAATGATATCCTGCCATGTGGCAGTCTATTGGCATGACACGTATTCTCCTTCTCCTGCGTCGGCATTGACAGTCGGCGAGTTGGTTTATTTAACAAAATGTTTTGGCCAGGCTCGAACCTGACACCTCGTCCACCACACTCAACCATTTAACCGTTGCACCACGAGCTTACACTCAATGCGGATGTGGCGAGGGTTGTTTTTGTTGTTTTAAATTGCGGTGGTTGGTTATAAAACATGGCGGGCGGGGTTAATTGAACCCCCGACCACGCGTGTACCAAAATTATATACAACCGGTAGGCCACTAAACCGTCTTAAACCGTATAAAGTGTTTGTTTCATTTTGTTAAATGTTTGTTGGCTGAGCCTGACCTAAAAGGCTTATAAGGCCAAAAACAAACACAAACCCACTTAACCATTTTTGAACCAGAAGTTACCAAAGGACAAATTAGTCATGGTATGAGTTGTAAAAGGGGGTTAGGCATTAATTATGGTGGTTTTTGGCCATTTTAGCCAAATTATGTATTTAAGGGGGTGTGAGGTGAGAGTGGAGTGAAGTTTTTTTCAGGTGATGAAGTCTTGAAGTTGAGGTGACACGAAAGAGAGGTCTTGTGGAGATTCTTTATGCCATTCTTGTACGTCAGAGTGCTGTTATGCTGCCGAAGCACTTGAAGAATGGTTGTGGTGCTTTTGTAATTGATTTTGGAGTTAATCGGATCGATCTCTCTATTGGAGTGGACCCGGAGACGTAGTCACATTTGTAACGAACTCCGTTATAAAATTGTTGCACTTCTTCTCTCCTCTCTCATGTTCTGGTTTTCACCTTATGTTTTTAACTTTTTTTTAATGCATAATTACGTTAATGTATGCTTGAATTTGTAATTTCGCAAAGTTTTTAATTAAGCATTCAATACTGCAAATAGTCTAGATCCATATACAGATCAAGTTGGTATCAGAGCTTAGTTGACTATTATTGCAGTTATTTGTTTTTTTGAATGCTAACGAGATCCAGGATTCATAAGGGCGAAGGCAAGCTCGAAGACTTTAATCCTGAGATCGGGAAGCGTAGAACATTGTCAAAGATGTCAGTTTCTAGAATGGAGGTTCCTAAAGAAATTAGTGAGCAGGAGTTTCGAAGAGCATTCCTTGAGATGAAGGCTAAGGTGGACATTCTTTTTCAAGAGAGACAAGAGCAGAAAGAACGTGAAGGAGGTTCGTCGAAGCAAGAAGATCGCAAAGACAAGGAAGGGAAACAACATGGAGATGGTGGCAAGCAACCAAATCACCCCTTTTCTTCTTCTCCTCCCTCTTCTCCTTCTCCTTCTTGTCCATCTTCTCCTCATTCTATTTCTTCTAATCCTTTCAAGAGTGGGTATAAGCCTAAGATCAAATTGGATGTAAAATTTGACTTGCCTAAGTATTGTGGTGAACTTAATGCTGAAAAATTGGATGATTGGATTCAGCAAGTTGAAGTCTACTGTAGAGTCCAAAACCTATTAGATGATGTTGATAGGATCCAATTAGCTACTCTTCGGTTAGGAGGTGTAGCTTTAACCTGGTGGGAGAGTAAGTCTAAGGCAGAAGTTTCACAACATGGTAGAGTCAGTTTAACTTGGGGCAGAGTTTGTTAATGCTCTTAAGAAGCAGTTTTATCCCCTAGGACATATGCAACAGTTAATGATGGACTGGCAAATGTTTAGGCAAGGGAAAGGTCAAACTGTCCAAGAGTACACCCATGAATTTAGGAAAAGGGCTATTGCTTTGAATGTCACTTTGTACACCCAGGACACTTTGTTGAAGTACATAGGAGGTCTGCATTCCTACCTTAGGCATTCCATTTTGGTTTTGAACCCTTGTAATTTGGATGAAGTGTCTGTTCAAGCTACACACTTAGAGTCAAGGGGTAAAGGATATTTTATTGATAAGTTTGATAATGATGTAAAGAAATCTTCTAAGAATGCAGAGACAGGGAAAGGAAAGAAGACAACCATAGTTAAGAAGGATGAGAAGCTTTCTTGCTCTCATTGTGACAAGAAGGGTCATGATGAAGAACATTGTTGGCAGTTGCATCCCGAATTGAAGCCTAAGTGGGCTCAGAAACGTAATCAGAAATAGAAAGGTAAGGAGAAAGCCGCCAATGTTGTTATGGATCTTGGTTCAGATTCAGATGATGAGACTAAGATAATAGCTATGGGTTTGAAAGGTAAAGCTCCTATTTCTGGTGTTTCTGTTGCTAGTTGTGCTTCTACTTCTAAAGTTAATGATGTCTCTGAAGATGTAAAGAGGAATGAACTTTTCCACTTAAGGGTTGTTGCTAAGAACACTAAAATTGATGCACTCATAGATAGTGGATCTCAAGTTAATCTAATTTCAGAAAGTGTTGTAAGAAACTTGGGATTAAAAACTACACAACATAAGAAACCTTATCCACTAGGCTGGATTTGTGAAAATGATAAGTTGCAAGTAACAAGACAATGCACCTTAAGATTCGCAATCACTAGTAATTTTGTGGATGAAGTACAATTTGATGTAGTTCCATTGGATATCTGTGGAATAGTGCTTGGTAGCCCTTATCTTTATGACAAAAAAGCAATCTTTTATAGGGAAAAGAATCATTATCACTTGTTTAAAGATGGCATTCAGTATATTGTACATTCTCACAGGATTAAGACTGATCATTCTTTTGCAAACACATGACAGTTAAAGAGGGTGGTTAATGCAAGTAAAGAGTTAACTCTTATGTCTGTCAGTACAGGTGGTTCTACACTTGAACTTGGAGTAGCTAGCCAGGATTAGATGTTGCAGGATGCACTTGCAGTACAACATGAGAAAATGATGATTGAAAGCATTGATGGTCCCTTGGGTAAAAATGTTCCTGTTGTGAAGGATCGATATATTGTTGACTTATTCTCTTTCATTTCTGCATTATTGTTCAGCTTGATGCTAGTCAATTTTTGTTGGTTAGTGGCTACGGTAATTGATGTAGATGCTTATGGAAGTGATAGAATAATGTTTATGTTCAACAATATTGTTGCAGTCTTCATTGTGCTTGTGAGCCAGGTATTCAGATGTACAGATGATACAGGACAAGTGGGGAGGCCAAGTCCTCACTTAATGTCAGAATAAATGTCACTTTTGGAGGTCCAAAAGGTCTTAAGTGGGGAGGCCTGATCCGGTGGATATTTCAGTGAAAATTGAAGTGTCTCATTTTTCTCCAGAATTAGCACCATCAGAAAGAGCTCAACGTCTTGATTCCAACTCAACTTGAACGGAGCGAAAAGGAGTTCGTTTGTGCAAGTTATGGCCAGTCAAACCTTGGGTCAAACTGGGATCAGGGGCGTCTAGGAAGCGAAAAAAATGATGATCTCAAAAAATCAACAGAACCGACATCATCACGAAGAGCTCGTCAAGACGATTCCGACGACGTTCGTTTCGTCGAAATCCGACATCGTACATGCTCAAGATACAGCTGGTCAAAGTTTCAGGTTGACTTGGTGGACTTGAAGGTACAGTGATGACGTCATCATCCATACAGCTGATGTCAGCAGTCAGTCCGTATTGTACGGAATACACATGGATGAATTCAGGCAAAACACGTGGTGGTAGAGTCATCGTACGGAACCAATCAGATGATGACACGTGTCATCTGTACATGTCGACGTGGCATGATGATGTGGTAGGTGACGTCAGCAAGGTCAGTGAATCATGCATTGACACGTGTCATTCGTATCCAGTCAGCAGACACGTGGCAGGAAGAGTCACATCCACGTCAACTGTCAGCGAATGATATCCTGCCACGTGGCAGTCTATTGGCGTGACACGTATTCTCCTTCTCCTGCGTCGGCATTGACAGTCGGCGAGTTGGTTTATTTAACAAAATGTTTTGGCCAGGCTCAAACCCGACACCTCGTCCACCACACTCAGCCATTTAACCGTTGCACCACGAGCTTACACTCAATGTAGATGTGGCGAGGGTTGTTTTTGTTGTTTTAAATTGCGGTGGTTGGTTATAAAACGTGGCGGGTGGGGTTTGAATCCCCGACCACGAGCGTACCAAAATTATATACAACCGGTAGACCACTAAACCATCTTAAACCGTATAAAGTGTTTGTTTCATTTTGTTAAATGTTTGTTGGCCGAGCCTGACCTAAAAGGCCTATAAGGCCAAAAACAAACACAAACCCACTTAACCATTTTTGAACTAGAAGGTACCAAAGGACAAATTAGTCATGGTACGAGTTGTAAAAGGGGGTTAGGCATTAATTATGGTGGGTTTTGGCCATTTTAGCCAAATTATGTATTTAAGGGGGTGTGAGGTGAGAGTGGAGTGAAGTTTTTTTCAGGTGATGAAGTCTTGAAGCTGAGGTGACATGAAAGAGAGGTCTTGTGGAGATTCTTTATGCCATTCTTGTACGTCAGAGAGCTGTTATGCTGCCAAAGTGCTTGAAGAATGGTTGTGGTGCTTTTGTAATTGATTTTGGAGTTAATCAGATCGGTCTCTCTATTGGAGTGGACCCGGAGATGTAGTCACGTTTGTGATGAACTCCGTTACCAAATTGTTGCACTTCTTCTCTCCTCTCTCATGTTATGATTTTCACCTTATGTTTTTAGCTTTTTTTTAATGCATAATTACGTTAATGTATGCTTGAATTTGTAATTCCGCGAAGTTTTTAATTAAGCATTCAATACTGCAAATAGTCTAGATCCATATACAGATCAAAATGATTTGATTATTTTCCTTGTTTTCTAACAAATACTAAACTCAAATTTGGAGTAAAGGACAAACTATAATAGTTATTTAAACTTCTATAGCTACAAAATTCACAAAACACTCACAAAATCACATATAAACATAAATGTTATTAAAACGTTAATAAAATAAATAGAAACAATAGAGATATATCCTATCATTAGTGTTCCTATGTTTAGACGTGTAGATACATGAGCATATAAAGACCCATCTTATGGAGACTATATATAGAAAAGGTAGCATATTTGATCAAATCTTTGCATTTGTCATTACTTTATATGGACCCCATTACAATATCCTTTGAGTGTCTAAATATTTTCTTTACATGTATATTTGTGAGAGTTACATACTTTGAGATACACAATCATTTTGGGATTCACGTGCACCTCAAAGATTGGGAAAAATGTAATGGTGAAACTTGTACACCCATGTCGTTTTCCATTTTGTTTTGTACCTATTTTAAGTTTGTCCTAGTATATTTGTATTGTGACAAATGACACAATCTTGTGTACGAAGTTGGGATCATTCCCTAGCCGTTTTATCTATTCATACAAATATTCATCCCTATACATCTAGCCCTATCTTATCCATTTACACACATATTCTTATATATTTGTCTTATCCATGACCTAAGTTTATTACACCTATCTAATCACCTACCTCCATTTCATTGTTTTCCATCTAGACCAGACTCATTATCTCATTCCAAGAGAATTATGTGATCACACACTTATCCCTTTCCAATTTAAAATTCAATATTCAAGTTTGGCTGCTAGTCCCCTTCACTCTTCCACCATTAGTGAAGTAAACACATGTTTTGATGCAATTTAATGCTATGTGCTAGTATTTAAAGACATTCAATGCATTCTTTCTAATAATCAAGAATCCAACAATCTCATGGTCCACTCGTGCATTTATCATTTTAAAGTTTTGAAGTAATTGATAGTGACACACTTTGATTTATTACAATTAAAAAAATAAATAATCTACATACTTAGGTACATGTTTATTGTCTTTAAGATCTAAGAGAAAGGCCATTTTGATGCAACAACAATCCTTTAAGGTATTTTTATACATGGTGAAGTCCCCAAACATTTAGAATGAACAGAGAAAAAGGTTGCACATCATACAAACTTGTAAGTTAGATCATTATTGATTACCAAAAGAAAAATGGAGCTCAAGTATATCTTTGTAGCTATGAGTTCATTTTAAGTGAACTTATCTTTCGACAGAATAGAGATCCAACATAAAATTCCAAACAACTCACTAATAGAGATGCACTCTTTCCATATTTGAAATGAGACAAATTCCAAAATCTCATCTTTTTAATCTACATTATCCAATTTACAATCTATATAACTACTTCAATTGCGTGTTCAATTAATTGACAACTTATTTACTTACATTTACTTAATTAGCCAAACCACAAGGGAAACTTTTTCCTTTTTGTAGTTTAAATGGGTCTTACGTAATCTTAGCGGAGGTCCTATGAGATACTCCTATGAGATACCGTTACGTAATCTTAGCGGAAGGTCCTATGAGATACCGGGCTGATCGACTTGGCTCAATGCTGCAGCCTGGCGTGGGCCAAGTGCCGGCTTTACTTTCGACCTTTATTATTATTGTCATTATTAATTAAAAATAATGAATGAACGTTTCATTCTTTTGAATGGAATGACGCGAAAATTCTTCTTGAAAGATGTTTTTCCAGAATCTAATGATATAGAAAGAAACAAATCTTATGATAGTAAATCGAATTTAATGAGATTTCTTCGAGCTTAACTATATAATACGATAAACAATAGAACAAATGAAATCATTTGCGTCTTAAACAGAAAATATTTACAGCTTTCATAGGCAAACAAAATGTATATAAAGACACAGGAGGATCCAAGAAATATTAGTATTAAAACAACTCTGGAAGAGTAAGCTTGGAAGAATCCATAAAGTTGGGTTCCTTTAGTAAATTTCGTTGTGCAGTTGGGCTGATTTGCTGAGAACGAATAAGCATTTGTGTTAATTACAAAAAAGTCCTTAAGAGTGTAAATTAGGGGGGAGGGGCCCATAATGGAGGAGGCTCCAATAGTGGGGATAGAAGTAGTCATGAGTAGGCCCCATAGTCGAGCACTTTAATATCCAATTGCAAAACACTCTTGATCCATAAAGTACACAGAGTGACAAATCATGCGATGCCACATTAGTGCACCAATAAAACGTGACTTGGTGCACCACGATCGAGCTCACTTTTTTTTTGGGCCTTTTTGGATACCTCAACAAAAAGCATGTTGATGTTGCATCATATTTGTTGATGCTCTAGAAGCTCATGTGGGAACAAAGTTTGTTATAAAGAAGCACATGATATTGGGAAACTGAGAATCTTGGTATTATGCATACAACGAAATAGTGTGCTCAGCCTTGGGGTGATTCACTTCTGAAAGTATTAAGCTCGAGGAAGAACTTGAATGTAGGAGCAAGTGTTCACTTGATCATTTTGAATGTATGGAGGTTCCTACAATTCATTGGGAAAATTCATTTGATTCAATTTACTATCCTATCGATAAAATAAAGGATAAAGATCCTGAAGGATATCAACGTGCTGATGAAGGTTTACCTTTGTTGACTTCATCAACCATCTTCCTGTTAGTTGTCATTTTCCATGTGCCTTCTTGTGATTCATCCCTTGGATTCCATGTCATGTATTTTTCTAATCTCCCCTGCATCTTTTTCTTATAAAAGTCCAGGAGATGTTTTATTTTAAGTTAAGTTCAAAATTTTTAGATGTTAGAGAACCAAAAATTCTTTAAGTTTTGTTCTTTTTCCTATTTTCTGTTCCATTCCAGATTAAAAACTTGTATGCACATATAAGCTAATCAATATTTGAGCCAATTTAAAAGCTATTTCCTAATATGAAATCTTACATAGCTGATTATTTGTTTTGGTTGGACAAGACAATGTGTTGCGTTGTTTAAGGGTGCATACAGAACCTACCTGGTGTCCAAATAATCCCCCTCTTTAAAATCTCACATCATTTTGTGCTTAGCTATGAAGCAATTTGGTGACGTATGAAATGGTTTTCTTTGTTTTGGTTAATTCTTGAGGCATGTGTGGATAATACCTAGGAGAAATTTTACTTTTTTAGTATTTTTGATGCTTTATTTTAGAATAAATGCTAAATTTTAGAAAATTTTCCAAAAAAGAGATAAATGAATAGAAATTTTATTGCAAATATTTTGATTCCATAAAGTTGCTGAATGCTTAAAGCTAAATCTACTTAAGTGATAGTAAGTTATTTGAAGTTCATGAAATGTTATTGCAAATTTGTCGATTTCATGAAATTGTTAAATGACTGGACTAGGATTATCTTTTTCCTTTCCCTATGATTTATTTGAGAACCAGAAATAAAGACCGTTTACCCCTCATAATTAATAGCATTATCCCAATGAAACTTGATGTGAACCTAGTGTTGTCAAGACCTGACATAAACGAGCCTTGGGATTAAGCTGAGTCAGCCTGAGATTTAGGTTTCCCTGGTTCAATCTTTCAAGTAAATATAGGTTCCCGTGGTCTGTCTGTAAGGATTTATCTAAATTGTTGGTGTGTGACTTACATCGTGATCAACACAAACCTTAGCCAGTTTCACCATCCTACCTCGAGCCACTTCTACATATTTAAAGCCCCCTTTATTTTTTGTCATTCTCATTTTATTTTTGAAATAATCACTAGGAATACATAGGCTCTCTATAATGATTAGACCTCTTGGAATTTTTTTTGGATTTCAACTACAAAATTAGATCCCATATGCTTCTTGAACTTGAGGACTTCTACCATCTATTAATTTAGCCCCCTAATAACTAAAATGTTTGATATTTTATAATAATTTTCAAATACCTTCTAGTGGGAGGTGTTATTAGGAACTATAGGTGATTTTATTTATATATAATATTAGAGGATAACTTTGCATGTATGTAGAGTTATGGCTAAGCCAATAGAAATATGTTTATTTCCAATAAAACACTTGAATTGTAGAAATGTTTGTTATATAATATCATGGTTGAAATAAATTGAATACATTACAAAATTATGAAGAATATTATCCTATAATATTTGACATGTTAATGTACCAAGAGTAAACAAAGGTCATGTCAAAAATTATTATCCCACATGATTAGGTAGTGAATTGATGTGTATGCTTGATTCACTAGACAACCTATAGAGGTACAATTCATAATAATAGTAGTACTATAAGGCTATAAGTGTAGGCCAATAAAAATCCATATTTAGGGATATGTGCTAGAAATCCTTCACCTAAACTAGTGTACAATTTTTTAATTTATATAGTGGTTGTTAGGTAGGCCTACAAATAGAAGGTTGACAAATGTCATGCATGCATGATGTGTTTTACATGTGGATTGGTGAGTGATAGATGATAGACCCATATGGTGCTTTTTAGATCACTATATGTTGGCCCACAATTGTCATTGAACCAAAAGATTGACCTGTTAATGCCCGATACAACTGCCAAAGTTAACAGTTCCATGGGAGGCGGTTAGTCCATGTCACAAATCTTGAGGGGAGCGCTTACCATATGTCAACAAACTCCCCCTTAGCGTCACCAGAGTGGATTCAAAACCAAAAAAATTGGCTCTGATACCAATTGTTGGCCCATAGTTTCCATTGCACCAAAAGATTGACCGTTAATGCCCAATACAACTGTCGGAGTTAACAGATCCACAAGAGGTGATTAGTCCATGTCACAAATCTCAAGGGGAGTGCTAACCATCTGCCAACACTATATGACATGGCTATGCATGATTCCATATGTATGAAGCATACGGTATTGAAATAAGTGTATTAAAGTAGATGCATGCATATAGGTCACAATTAGTGAAAAAATATATGGGAGAGAGGAATGCTAATGTTAGAATCCTAAGAAATAGTATGATATGATTAAAGAATGCACATGTTGGTGTGATATGACTAATTAGTGCACATGCACTTTCCTCACACTCTATTTATATAGATATTCTTAGAAATAATACTTGTACATAGATATACACAAAACCAGTCTACCATATTCTCAACCATGTGCAAAATATTTTGGTACTATTAAATCTATGTGCAAGAGAATAATGTAACATGAGAAGAGTAAAGTAGATTCAAATAGAAGAAGCATTGGTTATACAAAACCATACATGAAATATTCACCCTTTCCTATGAAGTGATGGCATTCATTGTGTCTGGTGCATAAACAAATAACTTAGTTGATATTGATCTAAAGAACATTGGTCACATGTTGAATCATTTGGTGGTTGTTTCTAGATCACTTCGCCCTTTCTACAAGTATAGTGATTTCCTCACAATGTTGAGAAAATTACGAGTGTAGAAAGTGGAATTAATTTCACATGTAGTGCAACTTGATAATGAATGTACCTTTTTAAAAACATAAATTAAAAATATTTAAAAAAAAACTTATGAGTCAATGAAGACCTAGAAAGTAGCCATACTTCTATCTAGGAACTAGTGAAAGTCTAAAGTGTGTCAGCATAATTTCTATCTAAACTATTGGTCCTAACCATGCCCAGTTGCAAAAATAAGGGGAGATTTTCCTTTTACTTGTGAACTAAAAAGGAGAAGGTTTCATGGAACTTAGGTGTCCTTTATTAAGAGAAGCTTTTCTTTGTATGTGAAAGCTAGAGCATAGAATAATACATAGCATTAAAGTCACTATGTACCATATGCATCGTGTACAAATTGTACAACCTCTCCAAAAAGTTTTTTTCCTTGTGCTACACTTTACCCAAATTGGACAAATTTTATATGGATTTATAGGTTCTTAGGCCTTTTTTATGCAATGAAACACAAGGTCTATTTTGTGCCAAAGTGCCCCAAAATGTATGTGACTTATAAAAATTCAACCAAACTCTACTTGCAAAACTTGTCAAGATCAAGCTAATAAAATTGCAAAATTGGGATTAGATTAGGAATAAGGGGTCCCAACAAGCATGCCAAAAATTATATAATTAATTTAAAATAAATAAAAAATTAAAAAGAATAATTAAAATTCTTATTCTAAACACATACAAATCTCAAATGTACATTGATTTAGATTTTCTCATGCTTCAATGAAGGATTGTGGATGTCAAATGATTGTGCAAGATTTTTATAGTGTGTCAATAATTTCTTATAAATTTATCCATATGTGGATTAAAAGGAAGAAGATGTATATTTATATATTTTGAAATGAGGGAATGAGTGGTTGAGATTAATTCACCAAATTTTGAACTTTATTTTTTCCTTTTTTATTTTAATTTAAAAATAATTTGTATGACCTTCAATTTATTTAATTTATTCCATTTAAGAATGTGCAACCATAAATAAGGGAATTAAAAATTACATGATTAAAATGAGTGAAAAAGTTTGAATTTTTAAAATGGCAAGTTGATCTAGGATAATTACTTAATTAAATAATTATGTGTGTATGGATATATTTAGGAATTGACTAAGTTCTAATTATCAATAATAAACTATTAATTAATTATTATGTGATGTTAGTGGAGAAATATGGGAATTAATCAATCAATAAATTAATTATCTAAAATTGCAGGCAAGAGGTCACGAGGTCTAGTCTCCCCACCATCCCCATGGTACCAGAGGGTGTGTCATGCCAGTGTCACTGGTCACGTGAAAAAAGTTTATTAGACGCACTGTAGTTTAAAGGGGGACAAATACCCGACCGATTCCTGTAGTCTAAAAAAAAAATATCTAAAAAAATCAACTAACTAATTAATGATAATTAATTAACTAATAAAATGTGATGGTACGGTGAAACTAATTAATTTAATTAATCAATGCAGTGATGTTAGAGTGAATTAGCTAGGATGAGCTAATGCGTAAAATTAATGATAGAAGGTGGTGAAATATAAGTGTCTATAGTAAAAAATCTAAAAGTTTCTTAATCAATTAATTCGTTCACCATTCTAGAGCATTAGAGTAATCAATAGCAACACACTTTGATAATGTACAATAAAAAGGAATAAATAATCTACTTGTAACTTAGGTACTTGATTGGTTTCTTTATCAAGTTATCTAATTTTTAGGATTGATTTGGGAAAAATGTACTTTTTATTCAACAAAAATCCTTTAAGGTACTTTTAATACTACCAAATCGCAAACATTGAAAAATAGTAGTGCAGAAGGTCACACATCAAACAAAGTTTCAAGTAAGAACATTATTGATTGCCAAAACAAATCCATAGCTCAACTATAGATCTATTACTATGAGTTCATCTTAGGTGAAATTGTCCTCTAATATAGGAGAGATCCAATGTATACTTTCATGCAAATCATTCATAACTTGATGCACTATTTCTTGGTCTAATATGAATAGTTTCTAAAATCACATATATTTAGTCTTAATTCTTTAGATATTGAGCTAAATATAACCATCCATATTATTCAAATTTTAGAGGACATTATCCAATTTATGGGTAAGTGCACCAAGATGGTCGCACTTTTGTGGCCACAAAAGTGCAAAATGAGACAAAACGCGTTCGCGTTATAACGCGAACGCGTTTTGTCTTTTTAAAAGCAAAAAAAAAAGGAACATTCTTCATTTCTGTTTTTTCTGATTTCCATTTCTGCCCGCGGCCAAAAACCCTGCACTACGCGCTCGCGTTGTTGAGGAGGTGACTTCTTGACACTTGATCAACTTGAGTTCAATTTTCTTCACAAATATGGCACCCCGACGACGAAGAGATGCAAGAGGTAAGTTTTGTTTGGTATTTCTAATGAATTTTTTTGTTTTAAATTGATTTTGTTTGTTTTAGTTTAGAAATGAATGATTTTTTTTAATTTGTAGGAAATCCTCAACAAGAGGAGGAAAATCCTCAACCAAATCAACCTCAACAAAATCAACCTCAACAACAAAATCAACCTGCCCCACCATTCTCTCAATACCCTCCTGGCACTCAAGAAAATTTGAGGAGTGAAATTGAAAACAACAAAAAAGAAGTTGAAGATCTTATTAGTAGGTTGAGTGATCAAAATTCTTCAACCACATAAAGGATACATCTAGCAGATTCATTGAAAGATTTGTTAAAAAATGTGGATGCAATTACCCAACAAATATCTGGATGGCAAAATAGGAGGCAAACATCAAGGGCATATTATGCAGATAAATTATCATATAAACAAGTTAAATATTTAAAGATTACTAAAGGCGATTTGTGCTCTCTATTCACTGACCCTAGAACAAATCAAAATCTCACCCTCAATGCAAAGAGGTTTCCTATCCATTGGTGCCACCACGTAGAGATTAGGAACCGTTTTTATGACAAATGGTATATGGTCTTTGATTACCCACCGTGCAATAACTGTGAAGTCCCCCAATATTTTCTTAGGAAATTATACTGTGAGTTTGTATTGAACCAAATCCTGAATTATTTTGATATGAAGGAGTTTCAGGGGAGAGGTGGGGGGTCAGCACAGGATAGGCCTGGTGCACAGCCGGATCCTACATGACAGGGGAGACAACCTCTCGCTAGGCCGCCTCGTGAGCAGATTGCGATGCCGGTAGTTGCAAAGGAGAGTGCTGATGTAGAGACTTTGCAAGCGATCACATCCTTGACTCGGAGTGTCATCCACCACACTAGCCCCATTGTGCAGCGCAATCCAGGGGAGTCTTCAGGTGGTGGCCTTTGAGGCCATGTGTGTCGATCTTGCGGAGCCACTTGTTCGTATGACCCTACCGGCCCTCAAGAGGGTGCTACGTAGGATCCATATACTTCTACGCAACTTGATCCGTATGCATCTACGGGGATGGAGAGGGCGGCTGACATTCTGCATGATGCATATGGTATTGACAGTCAGGTAAAATTGAACATGTTCATTGAATTTAGTTTATTAAATTTTAATTGTCAAATGCAAGATTAACTAATTTAGTTTTATTATTTTAATAAAATTGTAGGGTCACAATGTTGACCCTGGGTACACCAGTCAATCTACTTATTTATGCAATACACCTAT
>VDFB02056351.1:30519702-30680519 GCA_007258455.2 Sequoia sempervirens
ACGAAGAAATCAAAAAAAATCAAAACATTTCAAAAAAAAAATGCAGTAAATCTGAGGATAGTGAAATCGGCAAGCGGGCGTATCACGTATCTCTCCATCTACTAGTTCTTGTTTTGCACCTTATCTTTTCAAAGCTTCCCTTTTTCCGCATCTTTTTCCGCATCTTGAGGTCATTAATCGCACCATCCTGCCGCCATTTGCCTAGAGAGTTAAAACGTCTTACCATGGCTTGATCGTTTGTACATATTCCTTTCCACTAGTTGTGTCAATCAACAAGGCAAAAACTCAACTGGGGGCACTTAACTTTCAGAGCATACCAAAACAGCTAGACCATGACATAGCAATACGAGCATACCAACAAACAACAAACTCCTTTGTCAATGTTATCTGATCATGACACACTTTTCAGCAAGATATCATATCATTTGTCTATTGGATGATCCAAATATCTGAATAATGTATGCATTAACAGTATTACATGTTTGATTAAAAGTTGTTTGATTTTCGATATCATTACTCGGGAGCATACTCAATGATGTACTGCACTAGAGTAGCAAGGAACGAGAATGATTTTTCTTTGTCTGCTATCTTGAGGATAACAGCTCAATCTGATGCAAATATGTCAAAGGACATGATGCTCAAAGCAAATATCATCGATGACATTTCCACATTTGCATCAGAACGGTGGTTAATCTTTGTCTGTTTATGCAAGAAATGCTCAGGTCATCTCGGTTCAATTATACCTCGATGCTTGTGTTCGCTTGCTATATCAAAATTCATGAAAGTTGTACTCTGGTCATCATTGGCGCTAATTTCCCCTCTGATGCTTGTACATACTCCCAACATTTTAAATGTTCTATGATGATTCAAGAAGGCTTATAACAGGCTCAACAAACTAGTTAGTTTCATATAGTTGCATGTTCATTAGATCATTGTATACATCTGCATATTGGATTCATATCCGTATTTCGAAGGGCTGAATGAAGGTATTCAAATGGTTGTTATTAAGTTTTGACCTTTTCGTCGAGGACATTTGGACATTTAATTCATTGCATTCATTCATTTCATATCATCTTATCATTCTTCATTCATTTATCATTTTATCATTTCATATCATTACCATTAATATTTCCTTACCATTTACCATTTATCATTTCATTTTTCATTATCATTTATTCTTTATCATCCATTTATCATTTATCATTTCATTCATCATTTATTCTTTATCATCCATTTACCATTTTTTCATTTCATTTTTCATTATCATTTACCATTTATCATTCCATTAATCATTTACCATTTCATCATTCATTTTATCATCTCATACCGTTGCATTACCATCCACATTTATCATTTTATTATCATGTTACCATTTTACATATCATTTTACCATATTACCATTCATACCATATTCATTTTCTACCATATCACGATGCATTTCATACATGGAAAATTCAAAAAGAAATTAACATCTCACATATATACATACATCATCACAAAATCATTGCATACACATCATAATCACTGGATCATCCTGCATTATATGGATTAGTCCACACATGTAATAAAAGCATATCAAAATCCATCTCATAACATACATGCATAAACATCATATCCATATCATATCATAAATGCACGAACATAACATCATCCGAAATACCGCCACTGCATATCATCACTCATCAAAATAATACAAATGTCCAAACATCCAATGAAACTAATAAAAGGTCAGAACATAAATACATCATACATGATCAAAACATGGTATACATAATGAATCAAGCCCCAAAATGGCTAACTGGTCGATGCCCCTGACGGAGCTGGTCCAGAAGGAGGTGGCCTGCCGCTGGTCCCTGCATCAGGATCCCGTCGAGGCCCGGTAACCTCTCTGCCGTGTGTCGATGTCCGAGATCGGGTCCTCGTCCGGCTGTGTGATCTGGGATATGGCTCTCGCCGCTTAGGAGGGCATAGCTCCTCGTAACGAACTCTGTAGTACTCTGCCTCTTTGGCTGCCTCGAATCCCTTTGCAATGGCCTCTCGTAGGGATGTACTCTCTACGGTACCCATCAACCTCTGTGCTACACCCTCAGCCTCCTGTGCCCGCCGTCTAAAGGCATCCCTCTCCTCTACTAACTGTGCCACCTGAGGATCCGGGGCGGGCATCTGAACCTGTACCTGTGCCTGCGCCTGTGCCTGAGCCTGTGCCTGAGCCTGTGCCTGTGCAAGCTGTGCCTGTAACTGCACTATCATGCTCTGTACCTGCACCAACTGACTCTGAAGCTGTGCCTGCTACCCCTGACCCTGCAACGCATCTATCTGTGCCTGCTGGGATGAGGATGTCACCCTAATCACCGTCTGTGGCCTGGCACCGGATCTGGACCACCGAGGAATCTGTACTCTGCTGAGACTATCTAGTATCTGCTGTCTCTGCTCATCCCCGTCATCTCCATCATCTCTGTCCTCTGAGCTGCTCTCCTCCTCCCCAGCTCCACTCTCCTCGCTCTCCTCTCCCTCCTCCTCCTCTCCACCCATAGCCTGCTCCCCTCCACCCATAGCCTGCTCTCCACCTGCCACACCTCCCTGTATCCCTGCTCCTGGCTGTGGGACTGCTCTGATAGCCTGTGCCTCATCTGGCATTGTGAACCGTGGAAAAGGATGAGTATGAAAGTACTAGGCGTAGTCATCTGTCATCCCTGCATCCAATACGTCTGGCCTGTCGGCCCATACCTCGGGCTGTAAAGACGTGTACTCTGTGTAGGCTGCCTGGTAGGGAATGCATGGCCCCCATCCTACATCCCCCTTACGCCGCCCATAATGAGCAACGCCCTGGGGCATCCCCTGCGTAAAACCAAACTGTCTCAAAACCCGTAGTGCCAGAAACCTCTCAATAATAAAGGGCGTCCGCCCTATCAGGTATCACGGTCTGCACACAAATGGCATCTCTAACTGATCCGTCGCCCATGCCTCGCAGTTTGTGTAGGGCCTCCATATCACTGCATCCACATCATCTAGCACTTGCCGCCAGTACTCTACCTTGCCCAGCCTCTGCTGGACAACTGCACCAGAATACACATATACGTACGGCCTCCCTGCTGGTCTCGCCCTGGTACATAATGGTCTCGTGATAGCAATGTGCTCCCACGCCCAGATCTGCAATAATGTAACTCCACTCGCCAGGCTGGTGGATCCTCTGTATACAATCCGCCGAGACGCAACTCCCCCAGGCAAATCTCCGCGGTTGAGTGATCATCCACTCTAGCATCCTCCCCCACCCCATGGAAAATCCCTTGGACCGATGGTCCGGTCCAAGGAAACCTCCAACAAATGCTGCCAATACTGCTACTAGAGCTAGATACCTGCTGAAGTCATCCCAGTCTATCCAGTACCCATAGATACCGGGATCACCACATACCCGCTGTAATGCCTCTGTCCCACCGATCTCCTTGAGGTCATAAACCACAAGGGCTCCAACCACTGGAATCCCCAGAATCCGATACACGTCCTCCGGTGTCACACTCATCTCACCTGTCGGCAGGTGGAAGGTGTTATGCTCGGAATGCCATCTCTCGGCCAAGGCCGTCAACAGTCCCCTGTTGGCCCGAATACCTCGCGGCATGGTCAACAGTGGCCCCAATCCACAATCTGCAATCACCTGTAACTCGGCCGGTGTCAACTCTCCTATCCGCTCCCAGCACAAGGGGAACCGCTCTCTGATCTGGAGGCTTTTGAAAGCCTCCTATTTTGTCCAAAAACATCACAACACCCAACATAACATATCAATAATCTATATCAAGTGCTACATCAATCTATCAGCATGACTAATCAATCTACTCTATCATCATTTACTATTTGTTTTTCTTTTCAGGAAAGCAAATTTATCAACACATATCCTTTTCTGTTTGTATTTCAATCATGGATGCAAATTTAAATCTCTATTTTACTATTTGTTTTCTATCGCAGAAAGCAAATTTATCACAATGTTTACTCTTTGTTTTTCAATCGCGAGAAGCAAAGTTATCAAATTCAAATCAATCAATTTCTCATCTACTCTTTGTTTTTCAATCGCGGAAAGCAAAGTTATCAGTTCTCTATTCAAATTTCTATCCTATCAACATGATGATCCGACAATTTATCTATCTATTGACTAAAGAAGCAACTTTTATCACTATTTTTTCAGCAAACGGCTATTCTGGGGAAAATTTCCTAAATGCGCAACTCTGTTACTCATATGCGCTAAAAACCCATATGCGCCAAAGTTTTTCTCAAAAGCGCAACACTGTTTCCTAAATGCGCTAAAACTCCGAATGCGCAACTCTGTACCTCAGATGTGCTATTCTATCTATCAAATGCACGACTCTAACATTTTTGGACCAAACCCTAAATGCGCAGTTCTGTGCCCTAGATGTGCTAAATCTCTGACCTAGCCTATTTCGACCTATATGCGCAACTTTATCTGTCGGATGCGCTAAGCGATCAGTTTGTGACTTGTTGCTAGATGCGCTACGGAAGACCCTAGATGTGCTACACTATTTGTCGAATGCGCTAAAACTATACCTAAATGCGCTAAAACGTTCCAAAAAAATTGCAGTCCGACTTTAAATCAATTCAATATCGATCAAAAATGCGAAATTTGACAACTTAGAGGTTTCGAATCACTCACCGGTGGTCCATACGCTGCTGGTCTCTGATACCGTCACGCTCGCTCGAACCTATGTCTGTGCACGGGGATCACCATTTCGCCAAGTCACTCTCAGAGCTCAAAATTCACTGTAGCAACAGGGTGAAAATGACACCTCATTTTACCCCTTTTACCTTATAAGGGTCTTTTCAGGATGGGCAGTAGTGGCATTTCCCATTTTTCATCTTCTTTTTCACTGGGGCATCAACCACATTATCTATCAGGAGCTAAATCACCGTTCCTCAATCCTTATCAATTTCTTCTTCCGTGATTTATCTCCCGAGGGGGCATCATCAATATCGAAAATCAGAAACATATCAGGGGCAATTTTTTTTTTTTTCTTTGAAGCAATGCGTTTCACACATCACTTCAAAGAGGGGCAAAATGTATACGCATAAAAATGGTCATGTATATAATCCTGACAATTAATTAAATATTTATTATTTAATTAATTTTCTAAAGTCCTCTACATATGATTAAATTTAATTAATTTAATTATATTGTTCATTCATCTTATTTCTCTTCCATAATTAAATAAATTTATTTATTTAATTATTTTCATATGTCCTCTTAATTAATTAAATAAATACATTCTATTTATTTAAATTAATTATCACTGTTTGAATTTAAATTAAATCTTTTGATTTAATTAAGTTTAAATATTTCCCCTTTCTTCTATTTTAATTCTTCCTCTAATTAATTAAATGTTTCATTTAATTAATTTCATAAAAGTGATTTAATTAAATAAATTTTATTTAATTAAAAATATCTTATGTTTTCTTTCCAATCCAAAATTAGGTATTTTAACCTAATTGTGCAATCTTCTCATATCATAATTAAATATTTTATTTAATTATGAGATATTCTGCTTTTTTCAATAAAACATGATTAAAGCTCTTTTCTTATCACAAACTTTCTTCTGCTTTTAAAAGCTTAATTAAATATTTTTATTTAATTAAGAAAAGCTGAATGTCCTCCACAAATAAATAATTGAATTTTTAAATTCATTTATTTATCAGCTTTTAATCTTTCTTTCTTTTTCTTATCTTCTCTTCTTTTTCCTCTTTCATAATAAAATAGAAAAATCTGTTTCTAGGGTTCTTCTATCTTCTCCTTCAATTTCATCTATCTTCAGCCGTTTGATCTGCCAGGAATTATCACAACCATCAATCGAGACAGCCAATCAAAATCATTCAGAAAGTCCTATAAATACCTGTGTGAATCCAAACATTGGTAATAGGCAATTAAGTAGAGTTTATGCATTTAATTCATTTAGTATTCATTTATCATAGCATCATGTTTATTTCAAGTTTCTTAGCTAAAATCATTATCATAGTTTAATCATGCATTCATATCATAGCAAAATCTCGTTCTTTAGGAAGACAGTTTGTTGAGCCTAGCCACTAATCTGAGAACACAAGGTTGGAATCTACAAAAACACTAATGATAGAGGACGATAGGACGACAACGGAAACAGGATACTGAGTTTGCACTTCTCTATTCCTTTTATATTTCTATTTTTGTTATAATGTTCTATTGGTGTGTTTGAACTGGTTCTAATTCGTTTATGCACTTAATTTTCACACACACATCCCTTAAAAAACATTCAAACTTGAATATGGAGACATGTGAATGACATATGAATATAAGGTTAATGTCACCTTTTCCTAATAGTCTCCCACCTGACATTATACATTGTAATTACATCCAATATATATAAATTATAAAATTAAGTACAACATGATCAAGGCCCATGGCCTTCTTGCACCAAGAGAACTTATCCATGATCACTGGCTTTGTAAGAGAATAAAGTG
The DNA here is from genome assembly GCA_007258455.2 of Sequoia sempervirens. Classification (NCBI taxonomy): domain Eukaryota; kingdom Viridiplantae; phylum Streptophyta; class Pinopsida; order Cupressales; family Cupressaceae; genus Sequoia; species Sequoia sempervirens. Next base: position 30,526,195 of record VDFB02056351.1, read on the forward strand.
TCAAAATTTTCAATCAAGACCTTACTATTCTCAACCATTTCTCACATAGAGTGATACTAAACATCAACATGCTTAATAAGAGCATGACACATGGGATTTTTGACCAAACAAATAACACTTTGACTATAACATTTGATCCTCATTATCTTGTAATCAAAACCAATATCATTACTAATTCTTTGTAACCATATCACCTCCTTAGAGGCATGTGTAGTAGACATATACTATGCTTTAGTGTTGGACAATGCAATTGTAGGCTATCTCTTACTTATCCATCTCATTGCACCTCCACTCAAAGTAAATACATAGTCACTAGTGGACCTTCGACTATCCAATCACCTTTCCAATCTACATCAAAAATCCTATATGTCCAATGAATTAACCACATCATCAATACCATGATAAACCAAATAGTAATCAGAAGTACCTGGAAAATATCTAAACACCCTTTTAACAAAATTCCAATCCTCTCTACTAGGGTTAGACATAAATCTACTCAAAACTCCCACTCTTTGGGCTATATCTGGTCTAGTTTAAACCATTGCATACATTAGAATACCAATAACACTAGCATAAGGAACCTTAGACATCTCATCAAAATTAGGACACATGTCTAAATTTAACTTAGTACTAAATGGAAATGGGATATTTATTATATCTAGTCTAGTACAAGTCATTGCATACATTAAATTACCAATAAAACTAGCATAAGAAACCTTAGACATTCATCAAAATTAGGACACGTGCCTAAATTTAACTTAGTAGAAACTAGAAATGGAATATTTATTGGATTATAGTGCAACATCTTAAACCTTTTTAAAATGGTATCAACATACTTACTCTAACTTAACCAATGCTTTATGAGAACCTGATCTCTATTGATCCCCATCCCAAGGATATATTTTGTATCCCCCTTGTCCTTCATATCAAATGTGCTATAAATTTGAGTCTTGAGCTCCCTAATCATAGCATTTATGTTACCAAAAAACATGTCATCAACATACAAGACAATAATTAGTATTTTATCATCAATAACCTTAATGTAAACACAATGATCCTTCTCACTCCTAACATAACCCAAATTCAATGCAAAGGCATCAAAATTCTAATACCATGTCATCTTGGGTGACTATTTCAAACCATAAAAATATCTCTTTAACCTACAAACCAAGTGTTATTTTCCTTTCACAACAAAACTATCAAGCTATCACATATAAATTTCCTCCTCAAGATCCCCATGCAAGAAAGCAGTTTTAACATCTATTTGCTCTATCTCAAAATTACAAGAAATTATAATAGAGAATAGGAATCTAATAGAAGTTAATTTAGAAATAAGTGAGAAAATATCACCAAAATCAACTCCCTCTCTTTGGGAGTAGCCCTTCACTACAACAAATCCCTATGATTAGCTCCCTTTTTTGCTTCGTTATTTGCTTCCACCCACTATTTTAATGTATTTTCTCCATTTTTTTGGGAAAAGTTAGTGCTATTTTTTGGGATGGTTCTTTTTTTGGCTTTTTTGTGCCAACTAGAACAAGCAAGCACTAATTCAGGCACAAATTAGCACCAAAATTAGTGCCAATATTAATGCCTAGTGTAGCACCCATATTAATGCCTAGATTGACGCTAAGATTAGCACCAAAAATGATGCCTATGGTAATGCCCATATTAGTGCTTAAATTAGCAACAAGATTAGCATCTACATTAACACCCATATTAGTGCCTGATGTAATACCTATTTCAGCACCTACTTTAGAGCCTATTTTAGCACCTAATTGTTTTGATCTAGCAGGGATTAAGGGTGTTAGACCAAAAAATCCTTCCCCAATATTCACTAGCCTTTAATTACTTGCCTACATTTCACTTCCATCAAAAGATCTACTGCCTTTGATTTTTCATTTTATTTAACATGAAATGAAACAATTTGTGTGACAAGATCCATACTGTCACCAACATTCCCTTTGTATATACCCATTTATTCCTCCAGATAATCATAAATAAAGAAAATTTCTCCTTTACCATAGTACTTTGTGGAGATTAAGGGTTGAGGGTTGAGAATTGAGGGTTAAGGGTGGTTTAATATATATGGTATACGGTAAGGGGTAGAGGGTGTAAGGGTTTAGGGTTTAAGGGTTGAGAGTTGAGGGTAGAGGGTGAGGGTACATGGTTCAAGGATTAGGGTTGAGGGTCCAATGTGTAGGGTAGAGGGTATAGGGGTTGAGGGATTAGGGTTTAAGGGTATTTGAGGGTTGAGGGTAGAGGGTAGAGGGTACTTGGGGATTTAAGGGTTGAGAGTTGAGGGATTAGGGTAGAGAGTTTACTTGGGTTTAAGGGTTGATGGATTAGGGTTGAGGGATTACTAGGGTTGACTAGGGTAAAGGGTATTGGGATGTTGATGGTAGAGGGACGTAGAGGGTTTAACAGTTTAGGGTTTAGGGTATTGGGTTGAGGGTATAGGGTTGAGGGATTAGGGTAGAGAGGGAGGGATGGATTAAGGGTTGAGGTATTAAGGGTTGAGGGTTGAGAATTGAGGGTTGAGGCAGTTTATGTATACTAGGGTAGAGGGGAATTGTAAAAAGGTTTGGGGTTTGGGGTTGAGGGTGGGGTGGAGGAGTCCGAGGTTTAAGTGTTGAAGTTAAAGAGTTGAGGTTGAAAGTTAGGAGTGAAATGGTACGCAGGTTTAAGGGTTTAGAATTGAGGATTAGGGTTGAGGGTATAAGAGGGTATTGGTGGGTTGAGGGTAAGAGGGGCGTGGGGTTTAAAATTTAGGGTTTAGGGTATTAGGTTGAGGGGTATAGGTGATTGAGGATTAAAGTTGAGGGTAGAGGGTAGAAGGTTTAGGTTGGTTTAGGGTTTAATGGTTTAGGGTTGAGGGCGTTAAGGGTTGAGGGTAGAGGGTTTAGGGTATAGCTAGGGCGTTTGAGGGTATAATTGAAAGGTTTATTAGGGTTGAGGTTCAATGTAGAGGTAGAGGTGCTATAGGAGGTTAGAGGTTGAGGTTTAAATGTATAGGGTAGGTGGAGGGTAGAGGGTAGGGTTTAGGGTTGGGGCTTTGGGGTTTAAGGTTGAGGGTAGAGGGTTGAGGGTATATGTAGGTTGAGGGATTAGAGTTGAGGGTCCAATCTATAGGGTAGAGGGTATAGGGGTTGAGGCCGAATTAGGGTTTAACTAGGGTTGAGGGTTGAGGGTAGAGGGTAGAGAGTAGGGGTAGAGGGTTGAGGGTTAATTAAGGGTTGAGGGATTAAGGGTTGAGGGTTGAGGGATTAGGGTAGAGAGTTTAGTAATTGGGTTTAAGGGTTTAACTAGGGTTAAGGGATTATGGTCAAGGGTAGAGGGTATAATATGGTTCAAGGTTTAGGGTTTAGGGTCCAATGTATATATAGGGTAGAGGGTAGAGGGTTTAAGGGTATAGCTAGGACATTTGAGGGTATGATATGGTTGAAGGCCGATTAGGGTTGAGGTTTTAATGTAGAGGGTGGAGGGTATAGGGGTTGAGGGTTTAGGGTTTAAGGGTTGAGGGTTGAGGGATTAAGGGTTGAGGGTTGAGGGTTTAATGTATAGGGTAGATCAGAGGGTAGAGGGTAGAGGGTTTAAGGGTTGAGGCTTGAGGGTTTAAGGTTGAAGGTAGAGGGTTTAGGGTATATGCAAGTTGAGAGATTAGGGTTGAGGGTCCAATATATAGGGTAGAGGGTTAATTAAGGGTTGAGGGATTAAGGGTTGAGGGTTGAGGGATTAGGGTTGAGAGTTTAGTAATTGGGTTTAAGGGTTTAACTAGGGTTGAGGGATTAGGGTTGAGGGTAGAGGGTATATGGTTCAAGGATTAGGGTTTAGGGTCCAATATACGTATATATACAGTAGAGGGTGTAAGGGTACTTTAGGGTTTAAGGGTTGAGGGTTAAGGGTATATGGTTCAAGGATTAGGGTTGAGGGTTAAGGGTATATGGTTCAAGGATTAGGGTTGAGGGTCCAATGTATAGGGTAGAGGGTGCAGGGGTTGAGGGATTAGGGTTTAAGGGTACTTGCAGAGGGTAGAGGGTCGAGGGTTTAAGGGTTGAGGGATTAAGGGTTGAGGGATTACTAGGGTTGAGGGATTAGGGTTGAGGGTATAAGAGGGTATTGGTTGGTTGAGGGTAGATGGACATAGAGGGTTTAATGGTTTAGGGTATTGGGTTGAGGGTATAAGGTTGAGGGAATAGGGTTGAGGGTATAAGAGGGTAGAAGGTTTAAGGTTGGTTTAGGGTTGAGGGATGTTAACTAGGGTTGAGGGTAGAGGGTTTAGGGTATAACTAGGATGCTTGAGGGTATAATATGGTTGAAGGTCGATTAATGTTGAGGTTCCAGTGTAGAGTGTAGAGGGTATAGGGGTTGAGGGTTTAGGGTTTAAGGGTTGAGGGTTGATGGATTAAGGGTTGAGGGTTGAGAATTGAGGGTTGAGGGTTTAATGTATAGGGTAGATCAAAGGGTAGAGGGTAAAGGGTTTAAGGGTTGAGGCTTGAGGGTTTAAGGTTGAGGGTAGAGGGTTGAGGGTATATGGTTGAGGGATTACTAGGGTTGAGGGTCCAATATTGTATAGGTCGGTAGAGGGTATAGGGGTTGAGGGTATGTATATGGTTGAGGGATTAGGGTTGAGGGTCCAATGTATAGGGTAGAGGGTATATGGGTTATGAGGGATTAGGGTTTTTTGGGTTAGTCAGTGATTTTGCCAATTTTGAAAGTTTTTCTATGGTTAAATTCTTTGTTCTGGGTGGAGGCATTATGGTAGCTTTTGGTTTTGGGTCGAAATACTAAAATTTCCTACATAGCAGACAGATTGTATGTTTCCTTTTTTAATTAATAAAAAAAATCTTACGTATCAAAAAATCAATATCATTATTGGTAGCTCTCAATAATTTTTTTAGCTTCACCTATTAATGAAATTAAATCATATATACAATAGTATATAAGTTAATAAATAATTGTTTTAACTTCACGTAGTAGTTAATGATAATGAATGATTGCAATTTTTGAAGAGTATGAAGGAATGTTGTGGAATTGGGCGACGGTGTTGCGCGTATGCCCTGCATTAATGGCCGAGTGTGGAGAGTTAGTTTTGATTAAACTCACTTTCAATGCTTCCTTTGAGTTTTATGGTGGAAAAGAATCAGTGAAATGATTTATTTTTGGGTGTCGGCTCTGGAGTTGTAGGCTTATAATGGAAGCAAATTTATCACTCTTTTTGAAGTGATAACTTTGTCCATTTTTTGGTGAAGTTTTAGACAAGAGGTTGAAAGGAATGTTTTTATATAGTGATGAAAGGTTGGTGCAGTGTGTGTAGTTAATTTTGGGCTCTAAGGCACATGTATCGTACCGACATGGACATTTACTCTCTGATTATGGCATGGGGTCTAGATTTGGGGAAGATGGTGAAAACAATGAAGGCAATAATCGAAGCCATTGTTCATAGAGACTTCTTGGAGTGGGCCATCCTAGGTGATGGTCTAGATATTCATGAAGGGATTGAGAGTGATGAAAGCGAAGAGGTTGAAAAATGTATTATGTTTGTGAGGTGGTGAGAAGGGAGTCTCAAATCTCGCTAGAGAGAGGATGCTAGGCATAGATGGGAAGCTTGGAAGCTTTTTGTGGAGTTGATGGCAGTAGAAGCAGTGATTTCTTAGGCCCAAGCTAAAGTTGAATGTCTAGAATGAAAGGAACTTCATCCTTAGAAGAAGAAGACGAAGAGTGCGTTAGAGGGTGGTGTAATCCCGGGTAGCTCGGCCTAAGCTTTTCAGCTCTTTTATCTTTGTTTAATGAAACTTTCAATTATCACGTGTTTAATTTTGGAGCATTTTGGGGGTTAAACCCTACATGGGATGTAGTGGTTGGTTGCGTTCAATTGCAGGGTGGTTGGTATAGATTTAAGTTAATGTTGTGATACTAGTTTTATTTGCTAAATTTTGAGATACTGGTTTTATTTGTAGGTGATTTTTGGGTGGTAGATGGGTTTCATGAAAAATAAGAAGATGATGTATTTTGACTTTACCTTTTAATAAAATAAAATATTATTAACAAGCAAAAAAAAATCATTTATTTACACTAAGTGGTGTTAGATAAAATAAAAATTACATAATTTTATTTATATTACTAGCTCATAATGTGAGAGCCTTAGGAGATAAAATTTTCATAGCAATTCCCATATCCTAGAAGAGTATGTGTTGATGTTGTTGGAGCTAAAAAATCCACATTGGTTGTCCTGCACACAGATTGTATGTTTTCTTTTTTAATTAATAAAAAAAATCTTACACATCAAAAAAAAATATTAAGCCTTATTATTCAAACCACCCAAATAATTTAAACCATTTAAGTCTTGAATACATGCAATATATATAGATCTCAATAAGGCCATGAAGGTATACATAATGTCTTGAATTTCTCTTTTGAAATGTAATATATTTTAGTGGAACATGAGTTGTCTTTTTAATTTTTTTTTTTTTTATAAAATTCCCTTTCATTTAAGAAGAGTTACTTTTACAAAAGGATTAGATATAGATTGGAATTATCCTTATATTTTTTAATATGTTAATTTAAAAATTATATGAAGATATTTCCATCTACAAAGATTTTTTCAATATATTATATAAAAAATTGGATAGTATCAATCAAGCAAATCTTTGAAAAACAATTAAACAATTTTTTTTAGTTATATAAAAAAGTGGATAGTATCAATCAAACAATTTTTTGAGAAACAATTAAATGTGCAGAGAATTTTTTTTTAGGTGTTTTTAAGAAGACAAAGCTATCATAGATACATTCAAATAAGAGATTTTATAATTAAAACACAATTAATTAAACATAAAATAAAGAATTAGAAAAAATTTAAAGATGATATCGTCTTGTTTGATGTTCATTTGATGAAATAATATGTCATAATGGAAAAACAAGCACTACTAGAGAAACAAATGATAAAACAACAATCTTGATTGACAATAATCAAAGGAAAAATGATCCCTCAATTGTTGAGTTTGTAATTTAAGTTGAATTTGATGAGGACAATTTCAACAAGAAAAAACTTAAAAATGATCCCTCAATCACTTGCCATAAATTAATGATCCTTTGTTTCTCTTCATTTACCTAGATGGGATAGGTTCACAAAGTGGAGTTGCCTCCTCTTATGGAAAGAATGAAGAAACAAATAAAAATAAAAAATAAATATCATTTATTTACAACAAGTGGTGTTAGATAAAATAAAAATTACATAATGTTATTTATATTACTAGCTCATACCAATGTGAGAGCCTTAGGAGATAAAATCTCCATAGCAATTCCCATATCCTAGAAGAGTATGTGTTGATGTTGTTGGAGCTAAAAAATCCTCATTGGTTGTCCCACACACCTCCATTTTCACTTATCCTCCCATATCCACCATATGCTCCATTTCCATTTCATAATAATTGACATTAGTATAAAGTACCAAAATAAGGCCCTTGATCATTACAATAAAGTGAAGTCCCTGCCTGAAATGTTCTCCTAGCAGCTCATGCCATGCCACCAAGACAATGCCTTATCAAAGAGAGTCTCACCATAGTCTCTTCGACACAAGCAAAAAGGGATGATAAGAAATGTAGATGAGACTCCTAAATGTCTAAGAGACATATTCAAATGTCTTCCCATCATCCTAAAGAGTGACATGTCTAAGAGACTTGGGAATGTTGAGGAGAGAATCTAACATGTCTCACCAACAAATCATACGAGTGTCAACATTCAAGAAATAGAAAAACATCTCTTAGACACTGAGAGGTTATCATAAAATAAATAGTAAATCACTAGCAGAACAAGCACTGATGAAACAAAAATGTTGAAGAGACATCGACATGTCGAGGAGAGAAGCAAAGAAGTCTCTTCGACACTCAAGGGGCAAAGTATCGACAAGAAATAGAAATATCAAATAGACATTAGATGAGGTCTCATCGACATCCTAAAAATGATATGTCAAGGAGACACAAAGATATCGAGAAGACATTATCAAAAGTATCCTTGACATTCTAGCACAAAATATCAATGAGACTAAGGGACATTGGAGAGAGGTGACCTTGGGTCTCCCCAACATAACAAAGTCACATAGACATCATCAACAACTATTATCACCGAGGGAAGAAATAAAGACATGTTGAGGAGACATAAGCTTGTCGATAAGAGAAATCCACCAGTCTCATCGAAAAAAAAGAAAATCATTAGGGAGAAAACTAAGAAGTAAATATCGAAGAGACATTGTGATATCGATGAGAGAAGCTTGAATGTCTCTTAGAAATTTATCAAAAGATGTCCAAGGATATCAAAGAGAGATATAGATGTTGTGATCAGAGTATCATCAAAAAAATATGAAATAATTGTCACTAGATTGATTTGACGGATTAAGTCATCAAAGAGACAACTACCATTAATACACAAGTTGATAGGAAGGGTGGCACGAGCACCATTTATGAATTAGAGTTGGTTTAAGCATGCTAAAATTTGATAAAAAGTAGCCTTTGAGAAACAAAAATTCACTACACACTATGGCTAAGCATCCAGAGGACGGAGTTGGACGAAAACAAGCAACTCAAAAATTTTGGAATTCACTCAAGTAAGTACACCTTGGCTTAGCTGAATGTAAATTTTTGAATATAGCTTGAAGTACAACATTGTTAGGGTTAGAATGGATAAAACCATAGAAAAGATAAGAGAAAAAAGGCAAAAAAATGAAAGTAGACCTCTCAGCCAAGACTTAATAGATTAGTGTCTCAGGTCTGGGCCTAAAGCACGAAGAATTGCTCAGTTAAACCCATCATGTGAGGCCCTAGAAGACAAGCATAAGAATTTGGGAGATGTATGGACTCCACATAGAGGCTACAATTTGTTCATATATCATTATAAGAAGAAATACAGATATAGCCTAGTCTTGAACCCATGGAATGTGAACTTAGGGAATCTAGTAATGCCAAATGTTTTTGTGAATGTTGAGTTAATTAGAACACTAGCAAAGAATTATAATCCCAAAACAAGGGAAATTCATTTTCCTGATGGGTCACAATTTATGATCATAATGAGGGATTATATTTGCATGGTTTTCCAATTCGACACTTCTTTGAAAATGAAATTGTGGCTGAGAGACTTGCTGGAGGAGTATCGCTCTATGGATATGAGTTAAAAGAGGTGGAAGTTGCCTCTGCACATACCCAAGGGTCTAGGAAATCAACCTATGAGGTTTGCTAGCAATGAAAAGCCCCCATTTTCTATAGAATTATTTGAAGAATATTATCAATACACATACTATTTAGCTAGCCAAGAGTTGGGAATTGAGGCCCCTACCAACATGACTATAGCTCCCATGCTTCTAGCTGCAAACATTCATAGTCAAGATGCCAGGTCCTATGATTATATAGAGTATCTGTCATAGGCCATTCATAGTGCTCTTAATGCTATTAAGAATAACAGTGAAGCTATCAATTTCAAGCACTATTCACCTTTTTATGCGTACTATACTATACAAGGGCCAGATTGTGGGAATCTAGGGAGAAGAATTAAGAGTAAAATATTTGGATAGCAATGGTAATTTAAGACTAGTGCAAATGTGGATATCAATTTGGGATAGTAGATGTGGGAGATCCCACTACTTGTACTTTGAGGAGCATTTTGTCAAACCCTTATATAAATTGCTTGGTCATAAATGTGATTATAATCTATCCCCCAAAGTACTAAGGTTTGTTCGACCAAAGGAGAAAGGCCATGATGGAAAGATAAACCACAATTGGGGAGATGGTACACTTTTTTAGATTGTACTGTCATTAGGGTGTATGGATTTGAGGCAAAACCATATTTGTTGCCTAAGACTATGCCAGATAGAGTTTCTTATCTTGAGATTATAAGACAATTGTCTTATTTAGCCTTTATGAATTTGAAAATCTATGGAAGGTAGACATTCATGCCTTCTACTTTGTGCTTTGGTGATTTCACCATTATTTCTAATTCAGGGTATGAATTGGTTGGAAGCAAGTTAAATTATTATGGGTTTCCAGTTGGAAATAAGAGGAAGAATTTTGACCCTGAGTGCTTTATAAGTGATGCCAAAATTTCTTAGAAACTGAAAGGATATGAGCATAAGTTTGATGTTGATGATGTTGTTAGGAATTGTGAGGATAGTCAGGTGATCATGAGTGAAAATACATACAATAAGATTGTTATGGCTGAGGCTTGGAGATTGAAAACTAACCCATCTTATGTAGAAGCTTTTTATGAAATTTAGGACCCCATGGAGAGAGTTGAATAGTTGCTTCTGCATGAAGAAGAGTTAATAAAGGATGTACCTCTTGTGGCATTTGAGAGAAGAAGAAATGTTGGATCTTGGAGGCAAGAATAAAATGTAGCACCATTAGACCATTTGTCACCTCAGCCTACTCCAAAGGTAAGTTTTTTAGTTAGTGCACCAATCATGGTAGAAGATGATGTTGAAGAGGAGGATGAAGTCACACAGATCAATGCTCCTTTCATTCCTCAATATGAAATGCCACTAGAAAGGAGTGTATTAAGCTTTGAAGCTTCTAATGAGCTATCTGATGATGTGAGGAATCAAGCCAGTCAAGAGTTCATTGCAGATGATACCTTTGTCCAAACTCCTGAATTTAAAGCTTTCATATATGAATTTAAAGGAAAGGTGGTAAGGGAAAGGTTGAAGGAAATTGACCCTAAGAAGGAAGCATATGCTTTAAAATAAATTCAACATGAAATTGATGGAGAAATGAAACATATGACTACTGAGAGAGGAAGGGAATTGTTGAAAGACATTGGGGTTATGCTCCTTCCAGGATGGGATATCAGCTCGACCATTGCATTTGATAGTTTTCTGAAAAGAAAAAATAAAACCTTGCACTTAATAGGCAAATATGGTGACAAGATCTACACTGGATTAGGATTTAATCCTGACAATACTACCTTGCATATATGGGCACTCTATCCACCAGGGAAAAAGCCTTCCCTAGTTGATTATGATTAGATTTTTGGACATCTTTTGGTGTAGAGTAGGAGAAACAGATCCCATGGAAATTGTCGATTTGAATGTGAATGTGACCAAATTCACAAAGGCTCAGATTTAGAAATTGATAAGGGATAACTAGGGGTTGATAGAAGAAAATGAAAGGTTGAAACAAGAGCTGATCAGCTACAGGGATAGACTACCTTCTTCTTCAGGGCTCTATTCTCCATTGGTTGAACATGAAAGGAAAGTGCTTGAGGCAATGTTAGAAACAACATATTAGAAAATAAGGCATGAGAAAATGCATAAGGAATAGGAAGAGTTAAAGGGAAAACTCAAAACTACTACCTTTGGGATGCATAAAAAATAGTCGGCATGAGATTCAAAGAAATGTACATACATGTTGAACAAGTTTGGAAAATTCATGATAAAAAATATGCAACATTATTGGAAAACACTAGATTGAGTGATAGGATGAAGGAGGTAGAGTCTTAGATCATTGCAAAGAAAGAAGATAACTCTGCTATGCTAAAAGACTACCAAGAACTCATGAAAGCTCATAGGGACTTCCACAATATCCTAACAGAGGAGTTCAGTGATTTCAACTAGCCATTGAGTATGGCCTTACCCAATTTCTTTGAAGAAACAAAATTGAAAGATCAGAATACATGGAAGGACGAAATTGCCAACTATCTACAAGTTATTCTTGATGTAATTAATGATGAAGAGGAAGTGCTTCAGAGAACGCACCATCAACTTGGGAGAATCTTTGAATTGGAGTATGCTATGAAAGACATCATACATAATGCAGACACTCATGCTAAAAGTGGGTACATGGAGCATTTTCCAAAGGTTAACTTGTTCATTTCACGGGCCAAGTAAGAGAGGAGTGACAGGAGCTAGAGTTTGATAGTTTTGGATAGACAATCATGGTGCACGAGCCTTGAACATGTCTTAGATGACCACATGCACTTGTTGGAGATTAATGGACTATAGTTCATCCACTAGCAAACTCTTAATATTTTTATGTTTATTCTAATTATGCTTTAGTTATGAAACAATGTGACTTTTTGTAACAGGCCCGAAGCTTGTTGCTTCCCATACAAATAGGTAACTAGGGCCCGATTTTGAGATATCATATCATCATCATCATATTCCATTCCAATAGAGTAGGCATTAGTAAGAAAATAGATTGCATAATTTTCCCATCCATACCATATTTCAAAAACTTATGTTATAATGCTTATATTTTGAAGTAATACAATGGAGCAGACTATTCATAAATAGTAATTCATTTTTAGTGTTCAATTACTATGTTGGTTTTAATGCTCATTTATTACTTTGTTGTCTCCAAATTGATCTATTCAAGTTATTTAAATCTGTCTGATTTATTAGAGAACATTTGATGTTACTATGTGAAAGAGTTGATTGGTTTCTAAGTTGATGTGAATTAAAATCCTTTCTGATAGTTTACTTTAATTACTTTGTTGTCTCCAAAGTGGTCTTTTCAAGTTATTTAAGTCTTCAAGATTTATAAGAACACATTTTCTATTATTGTGTGGATGCTTTGATTGGTTTTTGGTTGATGTGAATTAAAAATCCTTTCAAATAGTTTACTTTAATTGGTCACTGGCGAGGGTTAAAATTATTTTAAAGATGTTATTTTATGACCATGTATATGTTTTTCTACATACTTCATCATAAAATTATTAGACCCATTATCACATATAGACCCACAAGAATGGTGAATGTGTCATGAATTCATAATAGAATTCCTAATTCGATGATTATTTTATGATACAATTATGACATGTTGAATTAATATGCCATTTTTATCCAATGAGTTCATCTTGGGATTTGGGTGTTTATTTTCTAACTAGGTTTTTGGGTGCCACTCTTTTTGGTGGTTTTACATCATTGTTTTGTAATCACTACTTATATTTATATGATACTTGAGATTTAATTTTATAGTAGCTAGATAAAAACCTATTGGAATCTCATAATAAGGCAGAAAAAATGGAAAAAAGGATAAGAGTCTCATTAGACTCTATTTGGCTAATTCAATATTGTTGAATGTACATGAAGAGACCATTATAGCACTTATTTTAAAGAAATTGGGAGATACATATCAAGCTAAATCTATAGTTAATAAAATATTTCTAATAGGGTGATCCTGCAATATTCGTTTACAATTTTTGGCCAAACTGGACATTGAAATAATTTTTATAACTAAATCTTCACTTTCAGGCACCTATAGCGGCTAAACCACGAAGAATTTGAAGATGATGCAAACTAGTGATTTGTCACATTTTATCTGTAGATTCTAAATATATTTTTTTCAAAAATTTTGGAATTATATTGCACTTCTTTTTCCATCTCCTTGAAAACTAGTTTTTTTTAGTAAAAACATTTTTAAGGAGTGGCTCACCTATATACACAACTTTTTTCCATGAAGGATAAAATTCTATTTTTTGAATTTAAATTTGTAACTATGATATCTAGTGCTTCCAATTGGTTAGATAGTGTTTTATTGAATATTTTTTCCTTAATCAAGTTTTGAAATCAAACCAATTACAATTCGACATAAGCGAACCGTATAATGCATAACTTTTTTTGTAAGTATCAAAATTCTTTTTTTGTTGGATCAAGGACTTCAATATCTGGTCTATATTTTTTCATTTTTTTTGATAATTTTCTATTTTTCCACATGTGCATAACAAAGAGCTTGATTTTTGGTGAAAAACCTATGTTTAATAAAAATAAAAAACAAATACATAATAAAACCAAAACATATTAAAATTATATTAGTTGGATAGCTCATTCAGGAATACCATCATCTAGTTGGGTCTATGAAGTCTCCTCCATTTTCATCCTCAACCTGAGCTTCGAAGCACAAAAATTCTAGACTTTTTTGGTGCCTGAGGGTGAGAAGGTGGGAAAGGGGGGGTTCAGGGAACCAGGGGGTTCGAGCGAACCCCTAGGGGTTCATTCAAACCCCATTTCAAAAAATGTTTTCTTTATGTTTTTTGTTGGGAATGGTGGGATCTCACATTTAATTGGTTTGCTCGAACTAGGGTTCATTCAAACCCTCTTTTGGTTCGCTCGAACCAAAGGGTTCATTCAAACCGCAAAAACCAAATTTTTTTGCATGGGGTTATTTTTGCAATTTTTCCTTCCTCACTCAAATTGTAAACTAGTTTTGTGGGTTTACCCACATGTTTATTTCAAACTCCAAATGCCATGTTGTTAATTTGAGAAATAAATTACAGAGTAAATTAATGATTGCAAGAAAAACAACCACATTGATCATGAATTTACTTACTAATTTCTACTTGAACACCATTAGATTGTGGTTTTTCTCCATCAATAATATCCGATGATCGTTCTTCATCCTAGATGCATGGCCCATCTTCAAAATCCTTACCAAGGAATTCACACAAGAAGAAAAATGCTTCATTCAATACATACTCTTCATCCATGCAACCCTTTGGATGTGCCTTTTGTCGGACATATCTTTTAAGAGTTTTCATATACCTCTCAAAGAAAAACATCCACCTCTTTGATACGACACCCACCAATTCAATGTCATCGACTAGGTGTATAAGTAAATGGACTTGTAGGTCCATGAAACTTGTAGGGAGCTCCTTCTCAAATACACATACAATTTCTACAATTTCCTTCTTCCACTTTGGTACTTCAAATTCGTGGATCTCCTTGGAGGTCACTCACCTAATATAAGAATAGTAAATTAGTATGAACCTTTAGTCATAAATTAAAATGCAATATAATATTTCTATGTCTCTCAACATGAACATTTCATATAACCACATACCTTCTAAATGCTGAAAATTGATTTATGGCATTCCTTAAGTCAACAGTAAGATAGGAATCCCCCCTAATTGCCAATGGCATGATATGCTATCAAACACATTTATGAAAAGGTCATTAGTAATTTTTTCTCACACAACAAAATATCAAAATATATTTAGTACTTAATCAATGTTACTAGTAAATGTTAAATGATAATATATAATACCTTCATAAAATTATGAAAATCATGTGTTTTAAATCTTGTGATATGTCCATCAATTGTAAAAGCTTTAGCCAATGATGACCCATAACTAGTAGGTGTCCTTATTGAACCTATGACATTTTTTAGTTGGTCTAACTTTTTTTTTTTCAAAATCCATGGAGCTTCTACATATGTTTCATTTTCCCTGCTTGGACACAAATGTGTTCTATCAAATTTGGTACGCAAAAGAGCAATATCTCTCCTCAAAGACAAGGTGTCGTTGTATTTTCCTAATATATGTCAAAATATAGAATTTGGGACATTTTTGAAGATGTGCATGGGATCTAATAGGAGACATATTAATAAATCCTTCCAGTAAGGGAGCTCATAAAATATGGATTTCCTTTTCATTCCTTCTGACATATTAACTACAACTTGTTCTTCTCTTCAATTGAATCACTCTGATAAAAAAATGCTCCCAAGCTTTCAATTCAGCATCTTCATACTTCTTAAGCCAACCACTTAGACCCATAATCATGGGACGACCTCTATTTTCAACGTTTCCATCAAATTGATTCTTCAGTGGATTTCTAAACCTATGATCTAGTAGTAGAAAAACCCTATTGTTTGCGTAAATAAATTTATGTAAGTCTTTAGAATACTGCCCTTGAAATTGTTCTGCACATCTTGGACATACAAATATCCCCTTTGTTTGAAGCCCTGCGATTCAACAATTAATGTTAGTAACATCAAAAAAATAGTATAAATACGTAAATATTTTATCTTACCAGAACAAACACCAAGTCTTGGGAAATTATGAATAGTCCAACATAGCACACCATACAACATGAAGGACCTATTGATGGAGGATGCGATATGTCATACATTCTTATGCCTTTCCATAGTAGTTGTATCTCATCAATAAAAGGCACAAGATAAACATCCATGTTTTTAATTTGATGTTTTCCTAGAACAAGGAGAGTCATCATAAGGTGCTCCTTTCTAACACTCATCCATGGGGGAATATTGTATACTATTAATCCGACTAGCCAAACACTATAATTTGAGCTTAGGAAAGAGAATGGGCATACTCTATCAATTACAAGACCAAACCTGATACTACAGGGTTCATCTTTGAATTTTCTTGGCCATTTTCCCTCTATGTGTTTCATTGCTTTGGAGTTAGCTAGAATTCATATGAATCCATCTTTACTCCTATTCTTTGCATGCCAGTCCATCAATTATGTAAGTGACTTGCAACAAAACATTCATTGAAGTCTAGGTATAATTGGCATGTTATGTAAAACCTTCTTTGGAACTGTAGGACCTTGTACATTTGTATGATATCTCTTCTCTTTGCATACATGACATTCTACCTTGTTCTAATATTCATCTATGTATAAAATGCAATCATTTTTACACAAATGAATTTGCTTATATTTAATCCCCAACTCAACCAACAATAGACGTGCCTCTCTGCAAGTTGATGGCAACACATTCTCTTTAGGGAATATTTTAGTTTTTAGTGCCCTATAAGATTTCCAAAGATTAAATAAATTGAATGTTTGACTTATGATGAAAATTCTTGATATGTTAATCTATAATAGGACTATTTATATACAATATATGGTTTTAAAATTCCCTTAAAGAAATATAAACGAAGTTGATGAATGTTTACAAATTGTGTACACCAATTGACAATGCAAAGTAAGAAATAAATTTCAACTCACTTCAGTAGGGAAGTGAATCCTTTGTCTGACCAACCAAATAGTGACTTGATTTCTAATAATATTAATGTGCATGCCAGTTTTGAGGTTCTACTTGCACCCGATTTGAGCACGGGTGTCTTCGCTTCTCGCTTGATGGAGTCTTTCAGGTTGTTATCATCAACATTACATTGGTGGCAATTACCCCTGCTATCATCGTTACTGTCAACCATATGATCATTATTATCATCATTGTTTCCATCCCTAAAGAAACCTGTAAGCATTTCATTCAATCCTTCTTCATGCACTGCATTTTCACTATCATGATCATAATTATTAAGGCTAGGTGGCATGTCATTAGTGTATGCAGATCTCATCAGCTCTTCAAATTTCTCAACTAGTAGTAATCTCTTCAAACTTGCTCTTTTCACCCTGGTATTGTTTAAAGGATTGTTTGGATCATCCCATCCAAATTTTAATAACCCAGTTGGATCATGGGTATTAGTATGTGTTTCATCAACATCTTCTACCTATCAACAAATGCAAGCATTATTTAATATTTTCCAACAATTGGATAAATCATAAATGTATCAATTTCAAAGAAATATAATCAAATATGGCTTAAAAAATAAAAATATAAAATGTATGAACATATATACATCAATTGAATAATGGAAAATTATTTTATAGACTACCTTTTTTGTACAATAATTTAAATAAAACACAAATGACAACATAGTTTATAAAACATTAGTCCACACTCATTTATTATTCTTTGGTTTTCTGCCCTTAAGAACATCCTTAGGGAGACCTTGTTCTTCCCTTTTCTTTCGTGCAGGAGTGTGATTTAAGAAGGGGTAATCAATCAATAACTCATCCCCAATGTTAAGGTCCTTAATAGCCTCAACCATTATCAATCTATCAACCTCTCTTTCCATATCTCCATCTTTATCATTTATAACCTCAACAAATTGACAATTTGATCTTACATTAGGGTCCCTTCCCTTACTACTATTTATAAATCCTACAATATTTTTGTGTGTGTATGCACATCCATCTATATACATAAGATGACTTCTATTTATTTCTTTTCCACTTTCCAATTGGAGACGATGTGTATACATATTCAAATTTAGACCATATGTTGACATGCTAGGCTTATATTTTTCTAGCCTTCTCCATTCACCACTGTAATATGATGGACTAGATAATATGGCATTTGTAGACACCAATTATTTTGATTGATATCATACACTCGATCCTGATTCACTAACACCAATTCTTTCTTAATCACATCCATACTAACCATTTAATTGAATAATCTTTATTTGATTAAATTCATTAAATTCCTCCATTTTCCTCTTTTAATTAAATAAATCAATTTTATTTAATTAAATCCTAATGTTCCTCTTTTAATTAAATAAATCAACTTTATTTAATTAAATCCTAATGTTCCTCCTTTAATTAAATAAATCAACTTTATTTAATTGAATCTTGATGTTCTTCATTTAATTGGATAAATCATTTTATTTAATTAAAATACTAATCTTCCACTATCTTCTCATTTGATTTAAATAAATCTAAATATCTAAATCAAATGCCATATCAACTAATTCCATCTAAGTTAATTAATCCAGATTAATTAACTCCTAACACTAATCCTCCATTCCTCTAGCTTTTGCAAGTTGCACATGTAAATCAATTTATTTGATTTATTAATTCCTTTATTTTCATTCAAATGTGGCATATTCTTAGAATATTTCACTTATTTGAATTCTCCCTCGCAAATGACTTTTGTCCTCCACCTTTGCATTGAAGGCTCTTACATGTCCTCTCCTTGAGCCAACTTGGCATTAATTCCTCTTACATCTCTCTTTACACAAGTCACCTCTTCAAATTCAAATTCCACCTACATGCATTTAACATGCACATTGTTTAAAATGTGCTCCACTCTCATTCATTAGCATGTTGACAAGTGGCACAATTCCATTGGTCCCTTCTTTAATCTCACATTCATCTTATTCTTCATTCCTCCATCCTTCCTTATAAATAGAGGCCTTCTCTATTTGATTTGATCATCCACAATCCATGTAAAATCATTATGCTCATTTGGATCCACAAGTTCATCCACATTTTCATCCAAGTTAGCATATAATTCATCATCCATAGGTAGGTTATTGGCATTTTTCATCAAGAATCACACATCTATCATCAAGCTTGTCAAGGGATTGGGAAAGGGCTTCTTTCCACATCAAAGAAGCACCAATTCCCCCAAGGGATGCTAGTTTCAGCATTTGAATAAGATTTCATTAGCTTTTATTTGATATTTTACTTTGTTTTCTTGTTCTTGTGTTTTGAATAAATTTCATGGGGAATGCTTGTTTAGACTTGTTTATTGGCTAATGTTTGATTGTTTGTTCATGTTTGAGCAGGTTTAGGAAAAGCATTCACATTTTGGTGCTAGAAGGAGGGCACAAATCTTGAAATTAACACATTTTTTCTCTTTTCTATCTTTCTAGGTTGTAACAACGTTGAAAAGAAAAACATCGATGCAAACGTGGTCTCTGTTTTCCACAGAGGCAGAGTGATGTGCTGAATTACTCAAATAGTGACACAATTATAAATAGCAACGCTGAAAGTATTAAATAGTGACGCTAATCATGTTCAAATGGTGACACTATTATTTTTTTACTTTTATAGTGAATCTTAAAATGACCATATCTTGGTCATATGAAGGTATTTTTTTAAGCTTTTTTATCTTGAAATTGGGTAGAATTTCATAAACTATGCAATGGTGTAGGTGTTTCTCAATTTTTGTAGAGTTAAAATTTTCAATTTTACACCTAAAGTCAAATCACAATGTAACTTGATCTAAGTTTTAGGGCTTTTATGCTTAATCATTTATTTAACCCTCATATCTTCTTGTTTCTTGATCTCACCTAACATTTTGAGCATTGATTGTAGGTTTTAAGAGGAACATGGAGCATTGAAGTTGTGCGAACCCCAGCCTTGGTGCATGCAAAACAACAAGAATAAACAAGTTAGATGAGATATTAGAAGCCAAAACACAGATTGCCCATGAAATCCATTTACAACATTCAAATTAGGAAGAATATAGTGAAGAACTCAATGAGAATGACAAAACAAAGATTAAATCCTAATTAGAAAAGCAAACACATGATCCCATGGGGGAATTGGTGCCAATTTGATGTGAAAATTGGCCCTTTCCCAATTCCTAAGATGCAAAATTGATGTGTTGAAGATGATTTGATCCACTTTGTTGGTGAAGGATGAGAACTCTAAGCCAAAAATCTACAAAAACCTAGCTAAGAACTCAATGATAATGGATGAAATTTGAGAGATATTTGAGCATGGTAACTTTGCATAAATTGTAGTTACTAAAATGAGGATATGAGCTCTTTATTTATAGAATTTCAAGATAGATGAATGTCCAATTTTGAGCAATGTGGGACTAACATTCATCCAATGGCAAGATGCCACTTGTCAAGCTATGAATGGATGAAGGATGTGCAAGATTTGGGGATTGTGCCAATAAATGCATAATTTTGAATTTCAAATTTGTTTAAATGACATGCAAAAGGGGAGGGAAAATGTAATAAATTCCACTTGGCTCAAGGCAAAGGACATGTAAGATGAATTTATTGCCTTGTTGGATGTACATGTTGACTTGGAATTTTTTGAATTCAAATTGAGAGAATATTCTAAAAGATGCCTTGTGAGGAAAATAGAGATTTAATAAATGAAATAAATCTATTTTCATGTGCAACTTGTATTATCTAGAGGATGGGACATGAGATGAGATTAAATTAATCAAGGGTTAATTAATTTAATGAGAGAGATTAGATGATGTGACCTATTTGACTCAAATTTATGGATTTATTTAAATCAAATAAGAGAGGAATATGATAATAGGTTAATTAAATAGGATTTTGATTTATTTAATTAAGTGAGATGGTGTTAGATTAAATCAAATAATATTTTAATTTATTTAATTTAATGGGTAGACTTTAGAGATTTAATCAAATAAATTAATTATTTAATTTAATAGGGATAATTAGATCAGATGGATTGATTTAATTAACAAAAGGGATTGAATTACTTAGATAAAATGATTTATTCAATTAAGAGAGGAATATTGATGAATTTAATCAAATAAGGAGATTTGATTAAATGGTTAAACCGAGGGATGATTTAGGAAGAAACGATGTTAGTAAGTCAGGATCATGCTGCACGATGTCAATCGGTACATTTTATGTGTCTACAAAAGTGAAAGAAAAAGCAATTGATATCCATTGTAATAGTGTTTTCAAACACTCATGGGAAAATAACCAATCATATGTTATTTTTTATTCATGCTTTAGGACCAATTGGCATTACTTTGGGCTTAAAATTAACCATCTACAAAAGCTTTGTCAAAGTAAGGTTAAAAAGAACATTAGAAACTCACTAGATTTGATTTTTGGTTTTAAAAATTGGACAAACAACTTCAAACACTCAAATTTGGTGCTATAAAAAGAACCCATTTACTACTTTTGAGGACTAAAATGAACATGTGCTTGTCTTGTTTTGTAATCTTCTTTACAAAATAATATCGTTCAAATGTGTATTTAGTTCTCTCGTGCTTCACAAAGATCTTGAGAATCAAAATCATTTTGGGGATATTAGGTTGCATAAAATATTTCCTCCACATTTCAAATTTGGGTTTTTAAAATTGAACAAATCTTGCTAGTGTGAGAAAATGCATTGCGTGTGTTCTCTCTTTGTTCATCAAAACAAAGATTGATTGAACTACGAATGTACTTACTCACTATTGTTCACCTTTAGAGGGCCTGCTTTGGTGAGAAAAAAGTACTCACCCCAAGGGAATGACCCAAGCGGTAACGAGCATAAGCTAGGTTCTTATGAACCACTATATAAATTTATGGTTGCAAGGAAAGTTTGCAATCAACTTAGTGATGCATGATAGCTCTCCCTCGGTATCTTTATGGTGCGTAAAGCCCTTGATCTAAGGGATGAGAGACCTCTTGAGGGAGTTTATCATCGTGTCCTTTGAACTCGATGCACTTATTACAAACCCTTGTGTAGTAGCCAAAAATCCCAATACTTGTTGGTGTCAGGAGGTCAGACCTCTAGAGCCATCCCATGTATTTGCGGTTCTTAGTAGAGATGAAAAGTTTGTCATGGGAGATTCATGAGAATTGAAGCTTGGATGACCCAAGAAGTGTGTACCATGGAGGGGAGTCAGTGTGGTCAAGATTCTAATCATCCGCTCTGAATAAGCATAGCTGGAGAAATCCAAGTGGGAATTCAACAAATATTTTCTTTTCCATCCTAGGGTTGTGCAATCTTTGAGTCAATTAAAACACATTACTTGGATCCAAAATCTTGAAAACAAACATTCAACAAAATCATTAGAATTTCAAACCCTTTAGAAGGAGCAAATACCTTTAAAAAATCCAAGTATTACTGCTTGTCCCTGGGGATTCTATACTTAGACACTTCAAATTATTTGGATTTATATCTCAATTTTATCTCTAAAGTCAACATTAGGGAACTATTGGCTTGATTTTTCTTGATTTCCACATAATGGACCTTGTGAGATGAAAATAAATTGAGACATAGACATTTATTTTGATAAGCTAAGCAAGCAAGTGTTTGTGATAAAAATAATTCATTAACCAAGATTAAATCAATTGAACCCCACACATGTGCTTGGTATCTTTTGGTCATATGGTTTTCCATGCAAACATTGGTCTTTTGGTTTGAACTACTCTTATGGAAAAGTATGTTCTTCACTATCTTGGTCTTAGAAACAAGGTCATTCTTAGGTTCATTTAGCATCAAAATCAAATACTTCATCCATCCAAACATTTATCATCTCCATCCAACAAACAACTTTAGAGCTTTGGAAACATCATTATCTAGACTTGGGTACATCCTTAAACCAAATAAAAATTATTTGTTTAGTTAGGTGTGTGTGGATGAATCCTTCCTCACACACTTAGTTAAATTATCACCCTTTTGAACAAGTTCATCCTAAGATAACATCTAACATCTTGGGATTCACATGTTCATTATCCAAATCAAAACAATCAAAAGCCAATCCTAAAGTCTAGCATTGATCCAAATTTCCCAAAAGTTCAACACCCATATCATTCACCCCTTTCATCCTTCATCTCATCATTGGTCCTAAATTACTTAGAGGTGAAAAAGGTTAAAACACAAGAAAAACATGGAATATAAAATTGATTCATACATCATTAGTGGTCTAAATCAACCAAACTATCAAAGCCTTACAATGCCGATTGATTATCAAAACTCACATTTATGCAATCGATACATGGCATAATTATCTCCTACAAACCTCAATGGTAAAACAAATGTGAGTATTCCCAATCTAAATTTTGGAACACCTTTCCCTATGGTAGATTCAAATCAAAGTCCAAACATACAAATCTATCATCCAAACAATCAATGCACGAGTCTTCAAAAAAACAACATTATTCCACCAAATACATACATACCAAATTTGAATATATCAAGTACAAGTTTACCAAACATGAACATTTAAAATCCACACTTGGTAAGCTTTGGGATAGATATGTTTGTGAATCATACAAATGTTGTTCAAAGTCCAAACAATATGTTAATGACTCCATGTATTGATACAAGTGAAGGTAACACCTTACAAAATCAGAGTTACCTAAATCAAGTCAATGTGATTCCCAACCACAACAATGTTCAATTTCAACCTATAATGCCAAATCTAACATCATCCCAAATCAGAGCATTGTCCAAAATCAATTTGTCCATGATCCCATAAAAATTCCACAAGTATACATTCCAAATATTCTTGAGAAAAAACCAAATCAACTATATCAAGGGTGTCAAGATTAAAATCAAGATCAAATTTTGCAAGATCAAATTGTTACACTTACCAAAATAGTTGATTCATTGTGCCAAGAGACATCTCCACCCCAAAATCAGTTCACTATTCCATTGGTTAAACAATGTCATCAAAGCATTGAGTTGTGTCCACAACCACATCAAGAACAATATCCCTATTGTCAAGAGGTTGGATATTGATATCAACAAAATCAACAACAAACCCAATCACACCATCTCAAAGATCAATCACCACATCTCCAAAATCTATCACTACAAGGTCAGTTTAAATTACAAATCTTAGAAGGTAACAAATGAAAATACACACCACTTGGGGAACCAATAAAATAAGACATGCAATAGTTGGTACAAGAAAATCTCATCAAAATCCTTGTTTATGAAACTTATCAAGAGCCTCAAGTTAAACCACCATGGTATAACAAGAATCACCTTTGTGATTTTCACAAAATAAAGGGACACACAACATCAAATTGTATTCAACTCAAAAAGTCTTGTCCAAGACCTTATTGATAAAAAATAATAACTATTGAGGACAACGATGAAGATTCAACCACTAGTGATAGCATTGACAATATCTCCATCACAATTGTTGAAAACAATGATCAAGATCTATCCATCAATGAGCACCTTGAAGATGTTTCTACCTCATCCAAAGATTAAATCAACATACATCAAGAGTCATTTTTTGATCATGATAAATACCCCTCAACAATATCCAACAATGATCTATTCAAAGGAGTGTTAACATTATTTGATCCTATAATTAACGATCCTTCCACCAATGATCATTTTTACAATACCTTTACATCACCTAATGAGTTAGAGGACATATATCAAGAATTTATTCCAAAGCATGATCAAAATCTTTCACCAAATTCTAGCAATGGTCCTTTCCAAGACATATTGACATCCTTTGACCTCATGGTTATAGATACTAATGGGATCCTCAACTCAACACTTGATCCAAATTCACTCAAAGAACAAGAGGAGATTGAGTCACTTCCCATTCCTAATGAAGATATCCAAGAACCCTTTATAAGCAACCCATCCTTTGAAACTAAACCATGTCAAGAATGTGATCCAAAGCATGTCAAAAGCAATTCCAAAATTAATCAAGATCAAGAATTCGTCTCTCCAAGATACTACAATGATCTAATGGACACCCTCCTATTTATACAAGATGTCACAAATTATGATCATATCCATATAGCACATATTCCTCCATCTACCCATGATATGCTTACTCCTAATGGACATGTAGATGATCTTCATTGAAAAAAAGAGTCTCATTCTCTTGATATCATTACCAAGGAACAAGAGTCTCCTGCTCTTAACATTTGTACACATGATCAAGATATAGAAAGATCTAGAGACATATCCTAAATGGGTCATGAAGAAGGATTCTACAGAAGTTGTGAATCAGAAACATCCTATGAAGGCATATAAAAAATGAATCATGAGGGAGACTTTTACATGGACAGTGAATCATCAACACCTCTTGAATAATCATTAAAATATGATATTTCACAAGATCAAGCCAAATATATGAATCTGTAAGTTATCCCACTTATGGAGGATCCTATCACTTATAAACTTGGATCACTTACCTTTTTTAGTGAAAGTTATCTTAAAAATGAAGAAGCTACCACCTTTTAAGATCCACAATAGAGTAGAGAAGGATTAACACCTTGTTTCCAAGGTAAATCATATCCTATTGCAAATAAAAAATTTTAACAGATGAATTTTCAAGGCAGAGGATTAGGCCTACATGAACAGGGTATCTTAGAACTAGTGCACATTATTAGCAATCCTAAGCATCAAGGTCTTGGTTGTTTGAAAATTAAGGGATCTAAAAATATCATACCTTTATAATACTGGGGGCAATTTTATCTAGTGCAAGCAACAACATAGGGAGCACGAAGAATCCTTATGATGAAATCGATGCCAATAATACAACCGGGCACGTCATGAATCTTCATCCACCATCACCCCATCCAAAAATTGGCGCCAACATCAAAATGAGGATTTTAATCAAAGCACGAAGAATGTTATCAAAGCAAAAGAAATTGGGAAGCATAATGGATAAATTAAATACACATCGATACCAAAAAATACAAAGAAATATTATCCCTATCAAACTCCATTAGTCAAAGAAACTATGGGGAAAAATCAAAAAGGGAAAAGTATCCATCAAAGACGTCCACAAATAAAAAAATAGGCTTCCCAAGAAACATACAAAGTATATCAAGTAGTTGGTCCTAATTCCATGCATACTTTCATATCCACTCATCATTTCTCATCTTCCCAAGTTTGGAGAGTCAAAGTTTCCAAGTTTTCAACCAATCCATCTCCTATTCCTAAACACACTCCACCATCCACTCCTCCATGCATGATAACCAACTATTACATTGAACGTGTATTGGCATCAAATCTTCATCATAAGGATTCAAAAGGCACTCTATCGTGGTGTGTGCACAAAGGAAAAGTTAACCTTGGTATCAACAAAGTAGATCAAGAATCTCAAAAGTTGCATTCAAGTGCATGTATCTTGGAAAAATAGCTTCTTCATGTAGGATATTGATGACACATTATGAAAGAAGCATATTCATTAACACCACCAGGTGTTGCAACATGAGCTTAAAATATTTCACAAAAAGTCCAAAAAAAAAAGGATTGAAAATAGTAAAGAAAAAAATTGTCCTCTAGTGAAAACCACTACGGTGGCGCTTTGGATAGGTACCGTGATGAAAACCTAGCAAATAAGCATCATGTGTAGAATCAAGCATCTACGTGTGCCACTTCAGGTGAAAGAATCTCATTCCATCCATAATAAATCCAACATTCCATCCATCTCATCCATAATAAATCTATTCATCCATGAACCATTTATCCAACACATTACCATCCGTCTTCCAAATTATCTTGATCTTGATAAAAAATTGGTGCACACTTTACACTTGCTTATGGTAAACATCTTGACATGGGTCATTTTCATTGATCCTATCCTACCCAACATTATATAAGCCATGAAGCATTATCCAAATAACCATCCTCTATTTGAACACCTTATCTTATCACAAGATAATCCATATCCATCCATCCATTCACCTATCCAAGAATCCACCCATGGAATTCCATACATTGCTAGACACTGGGGGAAGATATTTGCATCTTGCTTCAGAAATAAATCTTGATCTATATCTTCCAACTTATGTGGCAATTTAAACATCGACAAACATAAAATCAAACTGGTCAAAGTAGTTGTGAGAAAAAAAAGAATCCAAATCACTACCCCATGGAATATTTTGATGAGAATATGTTACTTATCAAGCTTTATCTTTCATCGAACAATCAATCCAAACAATCAATATCAATTGCATCTAATTCACACTTCAGTGTCACATCAAATCATCCAAAAACAACTTCAGTGTTCCAAACCAAGCTTCACAAATCTTGATCAATCAAATCCAATCAATCCATCATCATCTTGGGATATCCTTCCCAGTCCTTGTGTTGATTAACACTATCCTTGCATTGTTGTGTATCCTCAACAATGTTATCATCATTGATCTTGATCAATCAAATCCAATCAATCCATCATCATATTGGGATATCCTTCCCAGTCCTTGTGTTGCTTAACACTATCCTTGCATTATTGTGTATCCTCAACAATGTTATCATCATTAATCTTGATCAATTAAATCCAATCAATCCATCATCATCTTGAGATATCCATCCCAATCCTCGTGTTTCTTAAACACTATCCTTGGATTGTAGTGTATCCTCAACAATGTTATCATCATCAATCCATCGATCCGATCAATCAACCCTAGATTGGTTTTCAAAAAAATCCCAAAACAAAGCACTGATATCATCACACATATCCATATCATTAAAATCATATGAAAATACAAAAACATTCAAAACATATCAAAATCCAAAAACATGCCAAAAAGTCAGAAAAACATCAAAAACATGGTATCCGAACTATGTCGTCTTTGAGCTTAAACATAGGAAAGGCTGTTATTGATGGGCCCCTGAGATACAAAATCCAAAAAATATTCATAAATCTCAGAAAACACAAAAATATTAAAAAATTTAAAAATCAAAACATTTGCAAAACATCTCGAAAACACCAAAAACAACATCAACACATTTCAAAACATCAAAAACATCCAAATATTTGAAAAAATCCATCTGTCCCATCTCACTTTCACCCGCAATAAACATCCACTCATAATAAATCATCATCACTGCCAATCTTTGGTGAAACCATCTGAAACAAGTATCACAAATCGAAAGTGAAAACTCAAACATCAAGGTCTCAAGTCTAGGTCAGTAGGTAAACAAGTTGGTAAACTCTTGATACTAATAGCCCATCATCCAGTCAATCCAAAATCATTTGATAACATCATATCCAAGGATGCATCCTTCCTACAATGGACATCAACATCATACATCACCATTGTTTAGTCTTGGCTAGAGGTATGAAGAACATTAGCTTGTTTGTTTACTTGATCTTTGTTTTGTTGACTTATCTTATTGTGCTCATTCCAATGACCTCTTGATGATGTCTAAACAAAAAAATTTAGAGAGAAAGGAATGGGGCAACAATCATTATCTTTTGTTTGTTGTGCTTGTTGGATTTTCTTGTAATATAACTTTGGTCATATGTGTCTTGTTTGGTTTCTAGGGAAGGTGTTTTAGGTATCTTGTTGACCACATAGGAAGGATTTATTTTCTATGTTTTGGTCTGAGATGTTTGAAATATCTAAACTGCATTTTAAATAAGGTTTCATATGCTAGGTGTGAACAGGGATACTCCTATCTGATTATCAAAGTCAAAGTCCATCACACTAGGTACAACACCATCCTGGTTCTTTATACCTTGATGCATCGTGCATATGTGTGTTATCAAAAATAAGGTAAGTAAGCCCTTTTAAAACCCTAATCTTTGATAAGAAATACATCATCATCAATCTCTCATCATTATCTATAATAAAGTCTTGTAGATCATGGACTTGTTAGATTCTCTTTTCTTCTTTCTTCTCTTTGCGCTAACATGGTACCATGACAGTCAACTAAACATCACCAATGCATCCATCCTACATCCACAAACCATCAACATACTACATATCATACATAATAGGAAACATCGATCATTTCACATACATTGTATTTCCATCATTTGCACCATAATATAGATTGGTTATTCTAAGCATCTAATAAACCATACATTTGCATCCATTGCATAATCATATAGATATCATCATAACATCCATACATGCATCATCATATTACACATAGAAAAAATACTAAAAAAAGAAAAAGAGCATATCATAACATTCCATACATCTAATAATCATAATGTATCACATCATCCATTTTGCATTACCATTTGGGGCATAATATAGATCTATTAGTCTAAGCATCTCATAAACCATACATTTGCATAGAACATCCATTCCATAATCATATACACACCATCACATCATCCATTTCACATGCATTGCATCATCATTTCAGTTGTTTAGGATAATATAGATTTGTTATTCTAAGCATCCTAAAACCATCTCATTTGCATCACCATCATAACCATCCATACATCCATCTTAAACCTCTTTGTCGCGAGATCAACCCTCAAATCAAAATTTTCACTCGATCTCTCAAGGGGGCAGTGCACCAGTATACTTCTTTCCACTGGGGCATTTGAAAAAAATAAAAATAAAATTGAACTTTGATCTCAACAAGGTTATTCTTTGAACCAATGCAACAGGTACATTGCTTCAAAGAGGGGAAAAATTTAGACACGTAAATTATCTTGATTGATATCGTGCACTCGATTCTGATTCACTAACATTGATTCTTCCTTAATCACGTTCATACTAACCATCTAATTGAATAATCTTTATTTGATTAAATTCATTAAATTCCACCATTTTCCTCTTTTAATTAAATAAATCAATTTTATTTAATTAAATCCTAATGTTCCTCTTTTAATTAAATAAATCAACTTTATTTATTTTAGCTAAGTGATTTTTGGATTCGATTATGTGCAATTTTTTACATCAACGTTTTAGATCACACTCTATGATCCATCATCAGGATGAGAACAAAGACCAAAATTTTAGATTTTTTCTCCTTATGCTCTTTGCTCTCATCCTGATGATGGATCACAGAGTGTGATCCGAAAAGTTGATGTAAAAAATTGCACACAATCAAATCCAAAAATTACTTAGCTAAAACATGATGGATTGTGGAAACTTGATATCAACTTTATTTAATTAAATCCTAATGTTCCTCCTTTAATTAAATAAATCAACTTTATTTAATTGAATCTTCATGTTCTTCATTTGATTGGATAAATCATTTTATTTAATTAAAATACTAATCTTCCACTATCTTCTCATTTGATTTAAATAAATCTAAATATCTAAATCAAATGTCATATCAACTAATTCCATCTAAGTTAATTAATCCCAGATTAATTAAATCCTAACACTAATCCTCCATTCCTCTAGCTTTTGCAAGTTGCACATGTAAATCAATTTATTTGATTTATTAATTCCTTTATTTTCATTCAAATGTGGTATATTCTTGGAATATTCCACTTATTTGAATTCTCCCTCTCAAAGGACTTTTTTCCTCCACCTTTCAATTGAAGGATCTTACATGTCATCTCCTTGAGCCAACTTGACATTAATTCCTCTTACATTTCTCCTTACACAAGTTACCTCTTCAAATTCAAATTCCACCTACATGTATTTAACATGCACATTGTTCAAAAAGTGCTCCACTCTCCTTCATTACCATGTTGACAAGTGGCACAATTCCATTGGTCCCTTCTTTACTCCCACGTTCATCTTATTATTCATTCCTCCATCCTTCTTCCTTATAAATAGAGGCCTTCTCTATTTGATTTTATCATCCACAATCCATGTAAGATCATTATGCTAATTTGGATCCACAAGCTCATCCACATTTTCATCCAAGTTAGCATAGAATTCATTATCCATAGGTAGGTTATTGGCATTTTTCATCAAGAATCACACATCTATCATCAAGCTTGTCAAGGGATTGGGAAAGGGCTTCTTTCCACACCAAAGATGTTAGGGTTAGAAATGGTAGATATCTAACAATTAAATGCAGATCTATGTAATAAACAGAGAAACTAAAACACACAAAAAATAAATCATAACACAGAGAATTTAACGTGGTTCACCCAATCTAGGCTACATCCACCAAATCGCAGCCATCCAATACTTTTATTATCTAGTGTAAAAACTATTACAATCTTGCGAATAATCACGTTTTTCATCATACAGTATACCATGGGCTATACAGTATAGCATGATTAGTCGCCACATACCAACAATCTCCCACTTGGAGACTGATCAGGCTCCATACCAACACAATCTCCCATTTGGAGACTGATCTTGGATGACACTGCTGCAATTACAGCTCCCACTGGAAATAATTACCTTGGACCCTGCTGCTCCGTTATACTTGAATTCAACCTTGAAGACCAACCGAAGCTGAAGAGGAGCTCAGATTCTCCCTTGTCACTGCCTTCATAAACATATCTGTTGGATTGACATCTGTATGTATCTTGTCCAGCTTGACTTGTCCATCCTCCAACACTGACTGAATGAAATAATATCTCAACTGTATGTGTTTTGTTTTAGAATGCAAAGAAAAATTCTTTGCAAGATGTATAGCACTCTGGCTGTCTGTAAACAAGTAATTTCCAGCCTATTGTTTTCCCACTCATCCATGAAAAGTTGCAGCCATATCATCTCCTTTGCCGCCTCTGTTGCAGCAACATACTCTGCCTCTGTGGTGGATAAAGCAACCACCTTCTGCAAGCGAGAAATCCAACTCATTGCTGTCCCACCAACTGTAAATACATAACCTGTGGTACTCCACCTGGTATCTATATCCCCTGCTAAATCTGAGTCAACATAGCCTTTTAAATAGTATTAGAGCCCCCAAAACATAAAGCAATTATTGGATGTACCTCTCAAATACCTGAGAATCCATTTTACCGCATTCCAATGCTCAACTCGGGATGACTCAAATACCTGCTAACAACTCCTACATCATGTGCAATATCTAGTCTCGTGCATACCATGGCATATATCAAACTCCCTACAGCTGAAGCATATGGTACCTTGGACATTTTTTCTTCCTCCTCTTGTGTCTTTGGACACATATCCTTAGTCAATTTGACATGACTAGGCAAAGGTGTGCTGACAGCTTTTGCATTCTCCATATGAAATCTCTGCAACACCTTTTCAACATAATTAGCTTGAGATAAAACAATTGTTTATTTTTCTCTCTTACAAATTTTCATACCAAGGATTTGTTTTGCTGCCCCCAATCCTTCATAGCAAAATAATTTGCTAACGTTGTTTTAACTCACTTATGTGATCCATGTTAGACCAATACAAAGCATGTCATCAACATATAAACATAGAATAATGTAGTTGTCATTTATCCAATCTCTTAAAATAAACACAATGGTCAGAATTACACTGACTATAGCCTTGCTCAGCCATAAAACTATCAAATTTCAAGTACCATTGCCGAGGTTCTTGCTTCAAGCCATATAAACTTTTCTTCAATCTGCACACTAGTTTCTCCTTACCTTTGACCTCAAATCCTTGTGGCTGGTCCATATATATTTCCTCTTCCAAATCACCATGGAGAAAGGTTGTTTTAACATCAAGCTATTCTAAATGCAAATCTTCAGCAGCCACAATACTTAAAATAATACGAATAGAAGTCATTTTAACAATAGGAGAAAAAATCTCATCAAAATCAATACCCTTTTTCTGTGCAAATCCCTTTACAACTAATCGGCTTTAAATCTTTTCTTACCTCCATCCTCCTCTTTCAGCCTATAAATCCATTTGTTTGGTAAAACCTTTTTACCTGCAGGCAACTTGCATAATTCCCAAGTCTTGTTTTTCAGCAAGGAGTCCATTTCTTCTTCCATTTCACCTCCCACTGAACCTTGGTATCCACTGCATAGCTTCATCATAATATTTTGGTTCACCAGCATCAGTTAACAAAATAGTATACAAAGAGGGAGATAATCTTTTGGAGGTCTACTTATCCTTGAAGATCGTCTAACAGGAGTTTGTGGTATTTGTTGCTATTGTTGTTGCCCAGCATAGGAACCACTGAAACATCATTGTTTGGAATATCATCTAACACAGCATAATCATTTTCTTTCTTCTCATGTTGAGCAACAGATCTTTGTACAACACTTTCTCATTGAATATGGCATCCCTGCTTCTCACGATTTTCAAAATCCCAAAGCCTATAACCAAATTCGTTAATGCCATATCCAACAAATATACATTTCTTTGATTTTGCATCAAACTTGGTTCTATTTTCAGAATCTACATGTGCAAATGCTTCACAACTGAAGGTTTTGAGAAAAGAACAACTCACCTTCTTACTGCCCATGCTTCCGTACGGGTCACCGCAATGGCTTAAAGGATTAGAGGGACCTCTATTAATTAAATAAATAACAGTGTTTATAGTCTCTACCCACATTTTTAAAGGAAACCCAACATGCAATGTCATAGTCTGTGCACACTCCATTATTGTTCTATTCATGTGCTCAACCACTCCATTTTCCTGTGGAGTCCTTGGAACCATTTTCTGCCTACGGATACCATTAGAGGAACAATAATCTGCGCTCTTTATTACCCAATACTCTACCGCATTATCCAGTTGAGACATTTTTAACGCCCGTCTCATTCTCAGCCAAGCTTCTCCATTTTAAGAAGTTTCCGAAATACATCCAGTTTCTGCCCTAAGAATAGCGTCATACCCTTCCTAGTTGCATCGTAATGGATAAACATAATCTGAAGAGCCATAGAGGAAGATGCGAGCTGAATCCCTTACATCCATGTCACCTGAAGCTCAATTTCTCTCATCTTTCTTTTGCTTCCATCCTTGAAATATCTCTTTTGTTTTCCATAGACTTTAACTTTCGCAGAAATCCATATTAACACGGCTTGGAGCTGGTAAAACATTATTTGAATGCAAATTACTTTCATACCTTTTGCACTCATGCCCAAGTCTATTATGCCAGTCTTGGTCGAGTCAGCAAGCTGTATGATCATTTCACACCTCTTGAGCTGCAGCTTAAGCGTTTCACGAACGATGACCTTTTCTATAACGATTCAAAATTAGAAGGAACAATATGACTGTCTGAAGATATAAGGTGCCTAATTTCACACCTTTTGCTACTACTAAGGCACCCTTTGTGACCTTCCAATTTTTATCACTAAATGTAACAACACAACCTTCATCATCTAGTTGCCCTGCTGAAATTAAATTTCTGCTTAACTTTGGAATATGCCTTACCTCACATAGTAGCCAATGATTCTCATTCTGCAACTTAATCTTGATTCTTCCCTTTCCAACAATCTGACAGGGTTCGTTATCTCCTAAATAAACCAGCCCAAAATCCCCTTGGACATAATCAAGAAAATAACTTCTATGGGGGGTAGCATGAAATGAAGCCCCTGAATCTAACACCCAAGAATCATCGGCATTATCAAGGGAAAGAATTAAAGCATCCTCATCAGATTTATTACTTACCACATTTGCCTCTTTACTTCCTTCCTTTCTGTCTCCTTCTTTATTTTTCCGAGACCAACAATCTTTCTTCAAATTATTGACTTACCCACGGTACCAACAATCCCTCTTACTTGTCTCCTAGATTGGGCTTTCGTCGCTGATTTTCCTCGTGACTTCCATGATTTCGAATTGTTTCCTCTCATACAATTGCGCTTTGCTGCATTCAAAATTAGCACTTCAATGTGTCTCACTTTGGCGAGCTTTTCCTCACAATTTCCTCACTCAAAATAACACCAACAACATCATCAAACTTCAATATATTGGTCGAGCGAATTATATGACCATTTACCGAAGCTATTATTCCGGCTTTTGGTGAGGCCACAAAATCAAAATTGCTTCTTCATCAAAGTTTACTTTTACAAAATTTAGTGTTGGTGGCCAAGTATTAAACTCATTTAAATGATCAGAATGACCCACCTTCTACCATTTTCATATTAAATAAACGCTTCATAAGAAATACCTTATTCGAAGCGGAAGGCTTTTCATATAACTTCGCTAGGGTTTCCATCAACTCTTGAGTTGTCTTTGCTGTTGTAATATTGAACACCACTGATTGTGCTAGGCACAAATGAATACTGCCAAGAGCCTTTCTATCCAAGATCTCCCAGTCCTCATCTGACATTGCTGCGGGTTCTTGGTTTTCCCTTCCAATGGCTGCCATAAATCCTTCTAATAGAGATAGTCCTCCATCTGCATCTTCCATAACTGATAGTTCTGCCCATTAAACTTCTCAACCTTCTTACCCTCCTCTGCCATTTCTCCCACTCAACCGTGAGACTCCCACTCAACCGTGAGATTTTTCCTATAGATGATAATCGAAACACAACCTGCTCTGATACCACTTGTTAGGGTTAGAAATGGTAGATATCTAACAATTAAATGTAGATCTATGTAATAAACAGAGAAACTAAAACACACACAGAATAAATCATAACATAGAGAATTTAACGTGGTTCACCCAATCTGGGCTACATCCACCAAACTGCAGCCATCCAATACTTTTATTATCTAGTGTAAAACCTATTACAATCTTGCGAATAATCATGTTTTTCATCATACAGTAATACCCATCCGAACCCCTTTTTAACAAGCTTAGAAGCTTCCAGATTTTAGGGTTCTACAAAATTGGACCTCGGTAAGGATAGGGGCCAGGGTGTACAGTATACCATGGGCTATATAGTATAGCATGATCAGTCGCCACATAGCAACAAAAGAAGCACCAATTCCCCCATGGGATGCTGGTTTGAACATTTGAATAAGATTTCACTAGCTTCTATTTGATATTTTACTTTATTTTCTTGTTTTTGTGTTTGAATGAATTTTATGGGGAATGCTTGTTTAGACTTGTTTATTGGCTAATGTTTGATTTTTTGTTCATGTTTGAGTAGGTCTAGGTAAAGCATTCACATTTTGGTGCTTATTTGACGTAGAATTTTACCTAGGGACAGAAGTATTTTTCCCTCCTAGCGCCAAATGTAGAATGCTCTGCCTAAACCTACTCAAACATGGACAAACAAGAAAACATTAGTCCTTAAACAAGTTCAAACCAAACAATCCCCATGAAATTCATTCAAAACACAAAAACAAGAAAACAAAGTAAAATATCAAATAAAAGTTAATGAAATCTTATTCAAATTCTCAAACCAACATCTCATGGGGGAATTGGTGCTTCTTTGATGTAGAAAGAAGCCCTTTCTCAATCCCTTGACAAGCTTGATGATAGATGTGTGATTCTTGATGAAAAATTCCATTAACCTAGCTATGGATGATGAATTCTATGCTAACTTGGATGAAAATGTGGATGAACTTGTGGATCCAAATGAGCATAATGATCTTATATGGATTGTGGATGATCAAATCAAATAGAGAAGACCTCTATTTATAAGGAAGAAGGATGGAAGAATGAAGAATAAGATGAATGTGGGATTAAAGAAGGGACCAATGGAATTGTGCCACTTGTCAACATGCTAATGAAGGAGAGTGGAGCACATTTTGAACAATGTGCATGTTAAATGCATGTAGGTGGAATTTGAATTTGAAGAGGTGACTTGTGTAAGGAGAGATGTAAGAGGAATTAATGCCAAGTTGGCTCAAAGAGAGGACATGTAAGAGCCTTCAATGCAAAGGTGGAGGACAAAAGCCCTTTGAGAGGGAGAATTCAAATAAATGGAATATTCTAAGAATATGCCACTTTTGAATGAAAATAGAGGAACTAATAAATCAAATAAATTGATTTACATGTGCAACTTGCAAAATATTGAGGAATGGAGGATTAGTGTTAGGAGTTAATTAATCCAAGATTAATTAACTTAGATGGAATTAGTTGATATGACATTTGATTTAGATATTTAGATTTATTTAAATCAAATGAGAAGATTGCGGAAGATTAGTATTTTAATTAAATAAAATGATTTATCTAATTAAATGAAGAACATCAAGATTTCACATTTTTTTGGTCCTATAACAAGAGCCTCATACATCATTGAGTTTCCAAGGAACATCTTCCCAACAAAATATGCCATGGGCTAGTGATTTGGATTTTTGGCTCACAAATGTTTTGACTAATTCAATTTCACGTTTTCCAATGTTCGGATCACCACATAAGTTGGAAGATATAGATCAAGATTTATTCTAGAAGCAAGATGTAAATACCTGCCCCAGTGTCTAAATATGTATGGAATGCCATGTGTGGATGCTTGGATAGGTGTATGGATGGAGGGATATGGATTATCTTGCAATAAGATAAGGTGTTCAAATAAAGAATGCTCATTTGGATAATGCTTCGTGACTTAGATAATGTTTGGTAGGATAGGATCAATGAAAATGACTCATGTCAAGATATTTACCATAATCAATTGTAAAGTGTACACCAAAGTTTTATCAAGATCAAGATAATTTGGAAGATGGAAGAAAATGGATGAAAATGGATTAGATAAAGGGTTCATGGATCAATTAGGAGAAATTTACATAAAAAATGGGCCTCTTAAGAAACTCTAACAAAATAAAAAATATCTCATATAATACAAATTATTTAAATATAAAAAATATAAATTACTTAACTACATGAGTTAAGTGGGGACACACGTTTCTATTATAATTCCTTAAAAAAATTGAAGTCCATGATTTTTTAAAAGTGGTAACATATATTTCTATTATAATTTATTAAAAAAGTCAAGTTCAATTTCTTTTCTTGATTATTTGTTTTTATTTAAAAAGTGACAAAGTAACTTTAGATATTTTATTTTTTACTTAGTATTTTATTTTATAAATAAATATATATATATATTATTTTATTTTATATATATATGATTTTATAGATTTAGATTTATTATGTTATGTATATTTATTTAAATAAACATGTTTATAGGTTTTATAATAGTATATTTATATTTAAAAAAGTATGCTGAGGGATATCTTTTTTTCCATAGTCTCTTTGATTTTCTTATTTTCTTTACTTTGCAATTTTTTTGGTTTTTTATTTTTTATTTTTCCAATTATTTTTTTCTATAGTTTCATGATTTTCTCCAACCTTTTCTCCTCCCAACAATTTCCAATTTGTTTTTTTATTTTATATTTTATTTTGTCCATTTTTTTTTAATAAATTACTTTTTAATTTAATCTCCACCATTCAATCTTTATCACTTACACTAATTTAACCCTAACCCTATTGCATGTCACATATTTTAATCTTGATCTTTGACTAATTATCTCTCAATCTCAGCGTGTCATACAAAAATTATATTTTCTATAAAATGGCTTTATCACTACCTTTTTTACTCCTCCTGAAATTTGATGAATTTTGGAAGCAACTTTAAAAATCTTCAATATTTTGCTAATACCATTGTCTTTATGCCATATTTGCATACTTAATTAAAATATGAGGGAAAGTATTATACTACAATGAAATGGAGAAGGGTAATTTAATTTATTCCAATTTATTTGGTTCATAGTTTTTGTGAGAACAATTTTTAATTTCTTTTGTTTTTTTTTCCATTTTTAATTTTTTTTTGCTATATATTTATATGAAGATTGTAGAGTGCCTCTCAACGTAAATAGTGCTAAAGTACATTTTATTTCATACTTAATATTTTATTTTATATAAATTTTATATATTAAATCAAATTTCATATTATAGATTTAGATTTATTATATTAAATATGTTTATAACAAGTGTAATAATTATGCCGATAGGCATTCTACAGGTGGAGATGAGAGCACTCATTTTGTTTGTGTAAATATATAGAAAAAAATAAAAAATAAAAAACCAAAAATGAAATTAGAAAAAATAAAAAATAAAAATAAAAACCAAAAAAGAAATTAGAAATGGTTGAAGCAAAATTAGAAATTAAAAATAAACGATTTATATATTTTTTAATATTTTTTAAAATGTTTTATATATTTTTTTCTTAAAGAATAAAAATACTAAAATTTCTATAATAGAACTTAATAGAACTTATGAATATAAATCTAAAAATAAAAAAAGAATATTTTATATTTAGAAAGATGAATGAGATTGAATAGGATATGTAGAGTTAAATTAACCATCATGAGTTAATTTATAAGATTTTAGAAAGTTTTATTTTATAAAATAAATAATTTTATTTTTATTTTGGATGATGTCACTATACAGGTTGATGTCATCTTTTAGTTGATTTTTGATAACTTAAAAAGCTAATGATGTCATCCTTAGGAGGCCCATTTTTTATGTAAATTTCCTATAATTGAATGGATTTATTACGAATGAGATGGATGGAATGCTGGATTTATTATGGATGGGATGAGATGCTTCCACCTGAACTAGTGCACAGGTATAAAGAACCAAGATGGCATTGTACCTAGTGTGATGGACTTTGACTTGACAATTACATATGAGTATCCTTGTTTACACCTGGCATGTGAAACCCTATTTAGATGCAGTTCAAATATTTTAAACATCTCAAACCAAAACATAGTAAGACAAGCCTTCCTATGTGATCAACAAGACACCTAAAACACCTTCCCTACAAAACAAACAAAACACGTATGACCAAAGTTATATTACAAGAATATCCAACAAGCACAATAGATAAAAGATAATGATAGTTTCCCTATTCCTTTATCTCTAAATCTCTTTTTTTTTGTTTAGACATCATCAAGAGGTCATTGGAATGAGCGCTATAAGATAAATCAACAAGACAAAGATCAAGTAAACAAACAAGCTAATGTTCTTCATACCTCTAGTCAAGACTAAACTATGGTGATGCCTGATGTTGATGTCCATTGTAGGAAGGATGCATCCTAGGACATGATGTTATCAGATGATTTGGGATTTTTTGGATGATGGGCTATTAGTATCAAGAGTTTACCAACTTGTTTACCTACTAACCTAGATTTGAGACCTTGACGTTTGAGTTTTCACTTTCGATTCACAATACTTGTTTACCTACTAACCTAGACTTGAGACCTTGACATTTGAGTTTTATTGATGAGATATGAACAAATAAATAGCCAGTTTATTATGGCAGACTCCTAAAGGACTGACCTAGGTGTCTCGGGGGATGATCAAAGATCAACCTTTCCTAAGTTTAGAGCTCAAAGACCTATAGTTTGACAAGACAACTCTATTTTTTGACTTTTTTTTGACTTTTTGGCCCGTTTTTGAGATTTTGATATGTTTTGAATGTTTTTGAATTTCCTAATTTTATGAATGCTTTTGGATTTTCTAATTTTATGAATATTTTTGAATTTTTTGATTTTATGAATGTCTTTGGATTTTTTGATTTCATGGAAGACTTCAAGAATATACACTAATCTGATCCAATGTAGGTATAAGAACATGCCCCCAACATGGTGCGATGCAATATACTACTTTGATATAGGCATAACGAACTAACCTTAGGAATGTGCCAAGTAGTACTAGGAGGGATCATGACACAAACATAGGAGCAAGCTATGATACATACACAAATGGGTGATGGATGGAGATATAGAAGGGTGATGGATGAATGATGCATAACAAGCCATAGAGATCGTGGTGGATGGAAAGTGCTTATTTACACAAGGTGCCTATTTTCTAGATTTTCATCAAGGTACTTGCCCAAAGTGCCACCAAAGTGGTTTTCACTAGAGGATGATTTTTTTCTTCACTACTTTTAATCCTTTTTCTAATTTTTTTGGATTTTTATATTTTTTGATTTTTTTGTATTTTTTGGATTTATACCCTAAAAGATTAGGCATAAAACTTTTTGAGATGAGATCTATTGATAGGATCTTGTAGAGGTTCACCTTCTAGTATTGATAACTGACATGCTCTTGATTTGTAGCTCATTGTGATGATGAAGGGCCCCAACTAATTAGGTTCAAACTTTCCCTTACTATCTAGATTTGGTATATTTTTTTGATTCTCCTTCAATACGAGCTCTCCAACTTGAAAGGTATGACTCCTGATCTTCTTGTTGTAGCTCCTCTTGAGATGGTTTTGGTAGACTTGCAAATGATTTAGAGCATCTATGCACTGCTCATCCAGTAGTTCTAGCTCGTTCAACCGTGACACCCGATATTCATTTGTAATGAGGTTCTACAATGATACTCTCAGGGATGGGAGCTTGATCTCAATGGGAAGGATGGCTTTTGATCCATAGACCAGGGAGAAAGGGGTTGCACCTATAGGCATGTAGATACTCGTTCAGTAGGCCCATAAGGTGAGATTTAGCTATAAGTGCTAGTCACAACCAACATCATTGACTGTTTTCTTTAGGATTTTCAAGATGGTTTTATTGTTAGCTTCAACTTGGCTATTTCTTTGGGGGTAGTATGGAGTAGAAAAGTGATGTTGGATATTGAACTTTTGGCATAGGTTTCAAACATATTGGTTTTTGAAAGGTGCCCCGTTATATGAGATAATGGCTTGAGGGACACTATAGCAAAAAATTAGGTAGTTCAGGATGAACTTGGAAATTTTCTTTCCTATAATATAGGTCATGGGAATGGCCTCTACCCACTTTATGAAGTATTCAGTGGCGGTGATAATGAACTTATGTCGACTAGATGAGGGGTGATTTTACCAATGAGATTGAGCCCCCATTGTGAAAAGGGATAAGGTGTAATGATTGGGTGGAGCTCTTGAGCTGGTACATGGATGAGGTCCCCATGTTGTTGAAATTGCACACATCTTTGGACATAGTCGCGAGCTTCCCTCTCCATTGTAGGCCAATAGTACCTAGTTCTCAGAAGTTTCTTAGCCAAAGTCATACCACTTGAATGTGACGCACAAATTCCATTGTGTACCTCGGTTAAATTAGTCAAAGCTTCCTTAGGATTAAGGAATCATAACAAGGTTCCCTCCATACTCCTACGGTATAGGGTGTCTCCTAAGATGACAAAGTGGGATGACTTCTTGAAAAATGTTCTTTTAAGGT
The DNA here is from genome assembly GCA_007258455.2 of Sequoia sempervirens. Classification (NCBI taxonomy): domain Eukaryota; kingdom Viridiplantae; phylum Streptophyta; class Pinopsida; order Cupressales; family Cupressaceae; genus Sequoia; species Sequoia sempervirens. The sequence continues at coordinate 30,567,880 of VDFB02056351.1, forward strand.
TTGGGGTGATATCGGCGGGGAGGACTCCTATTCTCAAGTAGGTGTAAATGTTGTGATACCAAGGGTCACCAGGACCAATGATTTCATACACAAATTCAAACTCTAGTACCTCAAAGGCTGGTATGAGAAGTTTCTCTATAAGGAATTCTTACTTAGGGACGTTGCGTGGGATATCTAGTAGTGATCCAATTGTTGCCATAACATCTATTGCTCTATTATTTTCTTATGGTATTTTCTCAAATGTGATGTCAATGAAGAATTATTTGAGGCTTTCTACCAGTTTCTTGTATGAGGTCAATTTGTCATCCTTCGTTTGGTATTCATCATTGAACTGATTGATTAGCTACGAATCTCCATAGTGCCATGATTTTCCACTGTACTACAATTCTGAGTCCTATGATTAGAGCCTCATACTTTGCAATGTTGTTTGTGCAAGGAAAAGATAGCTTATATGATTTAGGTATGCAATCTCCTTGTGGTGTAATGAAGAAGACTCTAGCTCCTAACCCATGCTATGTGTAAGATCCATCAAAATAAACTTTCCAGTGATCTGCTACACTTATGTTAAAGATGGACTCATCCGGGAACTCTAATACAAGTGGGTTCTTTGAATACATTAGTGCCTTTGCTAGCTGATCTGCAATTACTTGTCCTTTAATGGCCTTCCGTTTTAAATACTTAATGTTGTGTTCTATTAGGATCATGACCCATTTAACTGTTCACTCTGTGAGTGTTGCTTTAGAAAGCAGATACTTGAGAGGATCTATCTTGGCAATGAGTTTTATCTGTTGTGCCAACATATAGTGTCTGAATTTTTTTGTGGGGAACATGACTGCTAAGCAAGCCTTCTAAATGGATTTATAATTCATCTCATGTCCTACCATGGTTCTCTTGATGTACTAAATAGCTCTTTCTTTCCAATTTTTATCATGTTGCGCTAAGAGAGTGCCAAGGGCTGCTGCTATTGCCGATATATACAAGATCAAGGGCTTGCCTAGAATTGGTGGCATGAGAACTGGTGGTGTGAGAAAGTACTCCTTGATCTTATTGAAAGCCTAGTCACATTTCTCATCCCATTTGTATGCTACCCCCTTGTGGAGTAAATGAGAATATGGGATAGCCTTATCTACTAACTGTGCTATAAACTAGCAGATGGATTAGAGTCTTCCCTGCAAACCCCTTAACTGCTTCAAGGTTCTTGGTGCCTCCATCTTGATAATTTCTTTGAATTTGGTGCGGTCTATCTCTATTCCCCTCATAGATATAATGTACCCTAGGAGATTTCCTGATTGTACATTGAAGACACACTTTTTTGGATTGAGTTTGACCTTGCGTATTCTTTTATCCTGTCAAAGATGGAGCTTAGAGCTGGTATGTGATCTTGACGTTTCTTTAATTTTTCCAATATGTCATCCACATAGTCTTCCATAGTTTTGTGAATCATGTCATGGAAGATTAGTGTCATGGCTCTTTGATAGGTAGCTCCTACATTTTTCAACCCAAACAACATCATATTCTAGTAGTAGGTTCCCCATGGACAAGTGAAAGTTGTTTTGTATTGATCATCTTTGGATATCATGATCTGATTGTACCCTAATAACCCATCCATTAATGACAGCATTTCATGCCCTGCTGTTTGATCCACAATCATGTTGATATTAGGAAGAGGGAAGTCATCCTTTGGGCATGCCTTTTTTAGGTCTCTGGAGTTTGTGCAAATGCAGATTCCCCCAGTGGGTTTTGAAATAGGTACAAGATTTGAAACCCACTCTAGATAATCAATTGGCCATATGAAGCCAACATCAAGGATTTTTTGTGATTCAAGTTTGACCAGTAATGCTATTTGTGGATGCATCTTTCTCAATTTTTGTCTTACTAGTTTTGCTTTTGGATAGACAACTAGATGGTGAACCACAACTTGTGGATCAAGACTAGGAATGTCAGTGTAGGTCCATGCAAAGTTTACCTTTCTTTCTCTTAGAAAAGCAACTAGGAGTTCTCGTTCTTCTGTCAAAAGTGATTATGCATAGAAGGTTATGTGTGGTGTTTCTTCTATTCCCAAGTTGATCGGATTGCACTTTTCTGCTAAGACTGTTGACTTCTCCTAATGAATAGCACTAAGGGGAAGATTGAATCCCTCATCCTATGGTGCCTCAAAGAGGTTTTCATCATTGGATGCATCCTTTGTTTTTACTATTTTAGGGTCAGAGAGTGCTTCAATGTGGTTTTCACTTAAAAACCTAGATATTATTCTTAAATTTTCACTTTTGTGACTGAGGGATTCAATCGTTTCCCCATAGTAGGCATGTGTTTCTAGCTCAATTTCAAACCCAACTTTGTGATCTCCACATGGTATAGTATCTCGCAATCCCATGAATTCTAAGAGAGCCTCATTATTTTCAAATGTGTCTAAAATCAGTGGTCCTCATTGGTCGTAATCGATGAGTTGGGGGTAGACTAAGTTTAGCTCATGGGTTTGGCTACTTGGTTCAAAATATAGGGTACTCATCATGAGAAGGGAGGAATCCTTGAATAACATGGGTAGATTAGTTATGGGATCCTCATCACACACATCAATTATGTCAAAGGTATAGTTGTCTAAGGGAAAACTTGTGGATACCAAAAACTGAGGGGGAGCTTTGACTTTCCTAACCGGGGCACTTTTTCCAAGTATGGTTATTTTCGGAGGGGTACATCCAAGGCTAAGATTTCTTATACATTTCTTAGGAATGCTAGGTACTAGAAGACCATTGTCATTTTTTCCAAGTTTCTTTTTTTTTTTGTAGCCTCATCCTTACATTATCTGTAGTCCTTTGCTATTATCATCCATGGGAAGATTAGGAACGAGCCTTTCATCTTGGTACAACAAACTTGATATATCCTTTTCGTCCACCACTTACTGACTTAGGTACCACCAACATTTGGATCTGGAGGGGTCTACTTTGAAAGTTTGGGCTGAAGTTTTATTTGTATGCAGTTTCCCATGCAATCTAGGAGATTGAGGTAACTCTCCTATTACGAAGGCACTCTTCTTCATTTTGTAATCCCCACACCCATTTTCTTGGATAATGACTTTGATATCATAGATGTCAAGAATGGTGGGTGTCTTTCTCTCAGAAGTGGAGGCTAAGGTAGATGGGTCCACATATGGAGTCGTAGGGCCTTCATCATTCTTTGGGACTTGAGGGATCTTGTAGTACTTTTCTTTTCAGATTCTTGCAATAATAAAATGGCTCGAGATCACCATGGAATGTGACCTCTTGAATTTGATAGGGAAACTTGACACATTGATGAAAGGTAGAGGAAATAGCTTGCATTCCATGGATCCATGGGTTCCCTAGGAGGATATTATAAGGTAATTCAAGATCAAGGACTTGGCAGGTAGTTTCTATGATGGCTGGCCCTACTTGAATAGGGAGTTGAATAGTGCCTTGAGACACTCTTTCCTAATCATCATATGACCTGATTGTAATACCTTTACCTTTTTCAATGACATCCTCAGAGAATCCTAGATTCTTTATTAGCTTGAGAGTACAGATATTCAGACCTGCACCCCCATCCACCAAGACTCTTTTAACTTTATTTCTATGGAACAAAACTTCAAGATGGAGTGCATGATTATGAGATGGTTGAGTTGGGAGATCTTGTTAAGAGAATGTTAGGAGATGTGGGGTGGTGATATTTCCAACCATAGCTTGGAACTGGTCTATATCAAGATCTGTGGGGATAGTTGATGAAGCCAACACTTCTTCTAGGATTTTCCTATGTGTGGGTGAGATTTTTAGTAACTCCATGATGGAGATCTAAGTGGGGGTTATTTTTCACTGGTCCAAGACATTATAACCATTGGGAACAAATTTCAAATTAGAGGTTGGTGCCTTGGATGGATGTGATGGTCCAAGAATGGAAACTCTTCCACCACGTGTGGTGGCTCCACAGTTGGCTCTAGCTCCCTTGACATTGACAACAGTGACCCATTCATCCAAGGATGCAACAACATGGTCGTAAACATGGTTTACATTGTTATAATTTTACTTTCCATTGTTGTTCCCTTTATTGTGATCTTGCATTGGATTCATGTATATCTTAAGGTCCTGATTTCCTACAGGTTGTTCAACGTTTATGGTTCTATCATCGATAAGGTCTTGGATCAAAATTTTCAATCTCATACAACTGGCTGTTTGTGTGCCCCTTGATTTTATGAAAATCACAAAGGTGATTTTCATTATACCATGGTGGTTTCACTTGGGGCTCCTAATAATTCTCATAAATGGGGATTTTAATGAGATTCTCCTGTACCAATTTTTTCATGACATATTCAATTGATTCCCCAAGGGGTGTGTATTTTCGTTTGGGGGGATACTTGTTTCGTGGGGGTGGTCCCCCTTGATTATTCAGATTGTTGACCACTTGATTATTGGGTGGTTGTGATATTGCATTGGCTTGTGTGTTGTTTTGGTTATTGATTTTCAGTTGTTGATATGATTGTGTGTTTTTCCTTGGGGCATTGATGACAACTTTGGCATCAATGACACCATCGTTAGTGACATTTTTGTTCTTTTCCCATGTGCGGGGTTTTTTGTTATAACTGGTTGATGGGTAGTTGTCTTGATAAGTAGGTGTCTCCCCTTGTGTGATAAGGGCTCTTTCGATATTGAGCACCTTGGGGATCAACTGGTCATATGTGGTGATGCATTGCATTTTTAGATGGCAGGATAAGTTTCCTTCAAGATTAGCGATGATAGTACATATTTGTTTCTCTTCTAGCATAGTCCACTTTCTGTTGTTGGCCTTGGATTTCCATCATTGTAAGAAGGATGTGAATATTTCCCCCTTATCTTGTTTGAGAGTGGAGAGTTCTTCTAGACTTATGTCCATACCTATGTTGAATGTCTAGTTCTATATGAATGCATCCATAATTTCTTGGAACTTTTTAATTATGGGAGGAAGGTGAGAGAACCATTCCATTGCTGGTCAAGCCAAAATCCAAGGGAATATTCGCATTAGATACATGTCGTTGTATGCAAGTTCCACACAATGTACTTGGAATTCCCTGATGTGATCTTCAGGATTACCTGTCCCACGATATTTGTCAAATTTAGGTATCTTGAACCCCTTTGGGAAAGGACCCATCACAATGCTTCTATCAAATGGATAAGGGCACAAATTACTTAGCATTTTCATTGTTTTTATAGATTGGAGGTCTAGCACTTGTTGTGAAAGTAATTTGATTTGTGTAGAAACATCATTTTGCGGATTTTGCAGTGGGTTGAATGTGTTTTGTGGTGGTTTGACAGTTTAAGTGGCAGGTGGGGTGTTTTGCATGTTTTTAGGATGTTGTTGCAAGCCTTACTGTGTGATCAATGCTTGTTGGTTTGCTTGCAATTGATATTGTGCCAACAATGCTTGTTGTTGGTCTTGTTGTTGTTGGGCCAACAATGCTTGTTGTTGGGATAGTTGTTGAGCTGCTTCTTGTTGTGCTTGGTATTGTTGCAAAGCTTGTTGCTAAGCTACCTGAAATTGTGCTTGTGCTTATTGGGCTTGATATTAGGCTTGTGCCTGAGCTTGTTGGGTGGCTTGTGCATCTTGGGCATCCTGTGCAACTTGTGCAGCTTGTGTTGCTTACACAACTTGGCAAGCTTGGGCAGCTTGTTGTTGTTGCAATAAAGCTTGGGCTTGGGTAGCCTTCTTTTTGCTTGTTGCATGGCTTGCTATGTTTGTGCTTTTTGGGTGGCTAGCTGTGCAACTTGTGTATCTTGTTGATTTTGAAATTGTTGAAGTGCATTTTAATAGGCTTGTTGGGAAGCTTGCAGTGTGATGCTATACTGGTTTGCCATGTTTGGTTTTGGGGGTGGAGGCGGAGGATTCAAAATGGTGTGGGATGTTGTGATGAGAGTTTTTTGAGGTGGTTGCTAAGGTGCTGTTGGATTGATGATACAGGTTGTGTGGTAGATGGTGCGGTGGATATGCTAGGTCCTTGGGAGACCACATTTATAGATGGTGTAGTGATTGATTGCGTTATTTGGATTTGTTCCACCTGGTGTTGCGATATTGGTGGCATGATAAGAGGATTTGGTATTTTGTTTTGATTTACAATTGGAGGATTTGTAAAGGGTGTTTCCCTAAACCAATGATTGGTGTGGATGTTAATGGTGGAGGGGGAAATGGTGGAAAGATGGGTGGCATGTTTCCTTGAGAAAGAGATGATGAGGGATCAAAGATTCCCCCTTATCTAAGTAGTCCCCCTTGTCCTTGTGAAGTCATGGGGAGAGGGACTTGTGTGTTAAGGGAATATGTTGGTGTTGTGGAGAAGGTGGATGGATTGTTGGTGTCATGAAAGACAAGCATAACGTATGGGTGTTTTGGATCTTGAGAGATGGATTGACCCAAGATGGTGTTTGCATCCAAGTCTTGGTTGTTTACAAGAGGATGTGTTTGAAGGGCATGAAGCAATGAACTTCCCTTGGAAACTATGGGTTGACTTGGAGCATGAGATGAAATTGGTTGTGGGATGGGTTGAATGATTCTTTGGAAGGAAGGTGTCAATGAGACCGGTGGCATAATCTGAAGAGGTTTCTCCACAATATTGCTTACATAATAGTTAGAAGGGAGTTTAGCCCCCTCTTTAGCCAATTTGAACATGTATTGTGCAGGATTAAGTCTCATCATTGTGTTGAAAATTTTGTGATTTTTCAAGATTTTGGACCATTTCTATGATTTCATCTTGAGTCATGCCTAGGACATTGTTGGTGATATCCTCCACTTAGCAACCTCCCTCTTTAAGATCTTGTGGAAGTTGAGGAAGATTGAGTGGGGGATTGATAGATCCGATGGGGTTGATTTCAGGTGCAGTTTGACTCAAGTCTCTTGAAGTGGATGTTTCTTTGTTTGTTTCCATGTTCTTCTTGTGTTGAGATCTAGTTTGGACCATAAAATAAGGATTAATTTTTAGGAATGTGGGAGGTGAACCTATAAGTCCTTAGGTTTGTCTAAACTTTAGGTACAAAAAATAAAGTCTAAGATGTTAAGGATCAAAGGGTGGTGGTGAGATGATGAAAGATGAGTAATGTGGATGATTGAACTCTTAAGAAACCTTGAGGGAGATACTAGAATTTTATGACTTTGGATTTGATTTTGACTTGGATTTGGATTTGATTTTGATTTGATAATGAACTCATAAAATCCAAGAGGTTAGATGTTGTCTTGGAATAAATTTGTCCACAAGGTGATAATTTAACTAAGTGTATGAAGAAGGATGCATCCACACACACTTCGTCAAAAAAGATGATTTTGATTTGATTTAAAGGATTTTCCAAAAGCCAAGTATGAAGGATTTTTTCCAAGATTTCTAAGAGTTGTTTGTGAGATGGGTTTTGATTGATATTTGGGGGATGGATGAAAGTGTTGATTTTGATCCTTGGTGAACCTAGAGAGACTTTTTTTTACAAGACCTAGGTATTGAAGAACATGCTATACTTCGATGAACTTGTCAACTCTACAAAGTGAGATACTCAAAACATTGAAAAAGACTTGGATTTTGACAATAATAGAACAAGTACAAGTTTGGGTTATCATTTGATGCATGATTGTAAAAGTTATAGAGCAATCTTTCTCTAACTACGTAAAGCATAGACTGATGTTTCTTGAGATTTATTGGACTAAGACGTTTGTTTCAATTGATGGAATTTGGTTTCAAAAGTTTGATCTCGTGGGAAACTAGTTGAGAAAACACATGTGTGACGTTAAATTTGTCTTTTATCTTTGCTTAATGGATCCTTTTTACCACAAACACTTTCTTTCTTAGCTTTTGAACTAAATGTCTAATGTCTTAATTTATTTTCATCCCACAAAGTCCATTATGTGGAAATCAAGAGAATCAAGGAAATAGTTCCCTAATGTTGACATTAGAGAGAAAATTGAGATATAAATCCAAATACTTAGAAGCCTCTAAGGATGAAATCCCTAGGGACAAGTAGTAGCACTTGGATTTTTCAAAGGTATTTGATTCTTCTAAAGGTTTGAAATTTGATGTCTTTGTTGAATGTTTTTTTTCAAGATTTTGGATCCAACCAATGTGTTTAACTGACTCAAAATTGCACAATCCTAGGATGGAAAAATAAAATATTTGTTGAATTCCCACTTGGATAAATCCAGTTGCATTAATTCAGAGTGGATGATTAAAAGCTTGACCACATTGGCTCCCCTCCATGACACTCACTTCTATGGGTCAGCCAAGCTTCAATTCTCATGAATCTCCCATGATGGACTTTTCATCTCTACAAATAATCGCAAGTATGTGGGACGGCTCTGGAGGTCCAACCTCCTAACACCAACAAATATTGGGATTTTGGATTCTAAACAAAGGTTCATAGTAAGGGCATCCAATTTAGGGGGTGCAATGATAAACTCCTTGTGAGAAATCTCCCAACTCTTAGAATAAGGGATTTACACATCATAAAGACATTGGGGGAGAGTTATCATGCACCGCTTCCCATTGTTTACGATTTTCATTGCAACCACAAATTTATATAGTGGTTTGGAAGAGCTTGGATTATGCTCGTTATCGCTTGGGTTGTTCACTTGTGGTGAGTACTTTTTCCCACCAAGCCAGGCCCTCTAAAGGTAAACAAAAGCAAGCAAGTACATCCGTAGTTCGATCAATCTTTGTTTGCATGAAAAAAGAGAGAACACATGCAATATACTTGTCTCACACTAGCAAGATTTGTTCAATTTTAAAGAGCCCAAATTCAAAATGTGGAGGCAATATTTTAGACAACCTAGTATCACCAAAATGCTTTTGATTCTCAAGATTGCCGTGAAGAGTGAGAGAAATGCATACGCATTTCAATGGTATTAGTTTGTAAAAAAATTACAAAACAAGATAAACACATGTTCGTTTTAAATCCCCAAAGATAATAGTGAGTTCTTTTTATAGCACCAAAATCAAGTGTTTGAAGTTTCTTGTTCAATTTTTAAAACCTAAAATCAAATCTAGTGAGATTCTAGGGTTTGTTTTAACAAAATTTGAGGAAAAGAAAGCTTTGTTGGAGTTAAAATGACACTGAGAGGGGGGTGAATCAATGTCTTAACAAATTTGACCAAATTTTCAAAAACTTCAAAACATATCACAGATTTGTTCTCAATATTACTCTGAGCAATGCATTCATGAGTTGAATGTAATCATTCATAAATAGAATTGAGAAAAGTAATAACTCAACAATGAACAAAAACAACAACAGCATAGTAAAATAGAAAGAACACAGAAGAACAAAGAGGCACAATATTTTGCCGAGTGGAAAACCCTCCTGGGGTATAAAAACCACTCCCTAAATGCCTTCCTGGCTTAATCTGATAATCAACTGTTCACAATGCCTTATAGGCTGATTTTTGAGCACCCACTCAAGGAGCACCAACCCCTCATTTAGAGATATCTATCTCAAGGAGTACCAACCCCTCAAATTATGTTTTGAGCAATAATAATGATTCAGAGGGCTTCTCTATTTTTAGTTGAGCAAATATCTCTTTGTTTTCTCATCTACATAATACCTTAAAGATTCAAAAACTGAATCCCTAAAATACCTCATAGAGAAGAAACTCACAATCTCTGCATCTTATTATACATATTTTATTGCAGAGTTTTATCCATATATTTTTATACAGCCAAGGAATGATAATCTCATAATTACATCAACAGTCAAACATAAAACTAAGTTTTCTGCTTCTATAAATACATCTTGATTTGCATGAAAGATAGGTAACTGTCTTCAGAAGTAACGGCAGAACAACCAACCTAGCTAAGAGCCATTCTCAACAAATATGAAACTTATGAGATCATTTCTCTACATAAAAATATACAATTGCCCACCACATAAAATCATAACATCTAATGTATGAAAGACAATACTCAGTCAGGGCATCATTTTTCATATTAGTAACAGAGATGTAGAGAGCAGTTAAAGAAAATAGTGATCATAAACCAGTATAAGCAGCATGAAACACATAATTGAAAGTACCAAACAGATCTGCACTCCCATGACTCCATTATCCACTGTCGAGCTTCCATACAAAAATGCTCCAAATAAACCTTCCATAAACCTCTGTAGGAACTGTTACAATTAGCAACAACAGAAGCAAACAGTTTATGAAGCTTTCTCATGATGGTGGCCAGGCTAGGGTTTGATACCTAGACAAAAATAATGAGCTCAAAATGTTTTCCCTAACAACCTTTCAATTCAATCGATGACACATTATGCCGTAGGCAATTTTAATGTTGCCAAACAATCTTATAGTTGTTGCTTTCACCAAGATCCACTAGAGTCGGGAGAAGTCATACCGAATATACAATGTCACACCGAGAGCTCACAACATCCTTCTGGTCGATGAGACAAAAAGGCTCTTTCATCGAAATGAAACCATTATTCTATCGCTATAGCTTTTGATATCGGAGAGACATCATATAGATCAACTTTGATATACCGAAAGATATTCGATACACTTTGTCACCATGAAAATTCATAACCTGTGCCGAAGGCCTTTGTCATTTTCAAGTCGCTGTGACAATACATAGTTAGGGAGACGGTGTATAGACTGCCCCTTGTTTTGCTGAAACATCCCGAGCTCACCCTAGATTGCCAAGAGAATTCACTTCTCATACCGACAGAGACCATTTCTATTCCATCAACGAGACATAACAATGTCAGGGAGACCTCTCACAGAATGCATTAGTCATACCGAAAGTCATCCTTTCATCCGGTGTCACTGAGACACTACCAAACTCTCGCCGAAAGCCCCTCAAGACTTAGTCACCAAGACTTGATGGGTTCGCTATGACATTATATCGAAACATATGAGTCTTACCGAAATGTATTTCTTCATCAACGGTCAGCAAGACAATGCACATTTGATATAACATTTTGCCGAAGCAGTAACCTTATGCCAATAAGACATTTAGTGCATCGGTCGATGAGACAAGCAAACTTCGGAGAGACTATATACTGAAATAATTATGTTTGGCCGAAGTGAAACCCCAGATGATGTTGGGTAAGAAAAAACCACTTCACCGAGACCTATTCTGATATAGCCAAGCTCTTGCCGATAGACTTCCATTCAACCTTCGATCGGTGAGACAAGGTAATTTTGCAGTGACCACATATCGACGAAAAAAGCTTATGCCGAAAGACCTTTTTGCTGTCGCCATAACAAAAGGAGGAGTCTTGCCGATATGATCCTTTTCTGTCGCCATAACAAGGAGAATGATGGTAGATGATGACTTTGACCAAAGTCAATTTTTTAAATGTAGTGAGGCCTGAACCATTGAAAGTTTAATATTTAAGAATGAAGCCCAAAAGCGCATTACCACCTCTGATAAATGTGACAAGATACCTGTCTTCACATTGAACTCAAGGCATCGGTACACAACACACTTTATCTGAGACTGATCATCAAGCAGAACCAACTGAAAGAGATTTTGTCATCAAGGACAAACCATAAACACAACTGGAATCTAACAAACTCCCCCTTTGTCCTTGATGGAAAAACAAAAATGAATCTTCCCCTTTTTGCCTCAATGACAAAGAGTAGAAGAGAAGATCGTGCAATTTCCATGAAACACAACTAAGAAGCCAAGAAAAATATCATGAGAAACAGCTATAGAAAAAAATAGAAGAGCAACAACCAAGATTATAGGAGAGCAGTAAGTGAATGAAAATATTTAACTTGCTCCCCCTAAGTAGTAGCTTGGAGATTCAGTGAAGTAATGATTGAGAGATAACTCCCAATCGAAGTCTCAACCTTTCAAATAACTCTTTTGCTAAGGGCTTAGTGAAAATGTCAGCCACCTGATCTTGTGAACCAACAAACTGTAAGCAGACATCATTAGCCAGTACCTTTTCTCACAGAAAATGAAACTTGATAGCAATATGTTTAGTTCTAGAGTGCATAACAAGATTTTTTGATATATTTATTGCACTAGTGTTATCACAGAGAATAGAAACAGGTTTAGGAACATTTATACCCATATCAGATAGAGTTTGACTCATCCAAAGAACTTGTGTACAACATGAAGTGGCAGCAATGTATTCTGCTTCAGTAGTGGAAAGAGAAACAAATACTTGTTTCTTGCTGTGCCATGCCACTAAACGATCACCAAGAAAGAATGCAACACCACTGGTGCTTTTCCTATTATCCAAACAACCAGCCCAATCAGCATCAGTATAAGCAATCAAAGAGAAATCATTGCTCCTAGGATACCAAAGACCATAATCAAGAGTGCCCTGAATGTATCTAAAGATCCGTTTAACAATAGTAACATGAGAGTCTTTAGGTGATGCCTGAAAACATGCAATAGTGCAAACTGCCTACATAATGCCAGGTCTAGAGGCAGTTAAATATAAGAGACTGTCGATCATTGATCTATATTCTATTTGATTTGTATCAGGAGAATCATCAACCTTAGTAAGTTTGCAACCAGTAATCATTGGGGTGCTAACTGGATGGCATTCATCCATCTGAAATTTCTTAAGCATCTCTCTAGCATATTTGGATTGAGAAAGAAACATTCCATTCTCACATTGAGAGATTTGAAGACCCAAAAGAAATTTAACTCTCCTAACATTGACATTTCAAACTCAGATTCCATAATTTGAGAGAACTTTTTACTCAAAGTAACATTATTGCAACCTTTCTTCTAGTTTGAACTCCTGCATTTTTATCCCCAATAATTTGATCTTTGTGGTGGTATATAGCTAGAGTTTTTGAAGGAGCATTTGATGCAACCTTTTCAGGACTTGCATTTTCATTTTTAGGGCTTGCTGATTCAGCAATAGACTTTGCTATTCTAGCTCCTTCAGAAATTATTTCAAATTCAAGTTCTTCTTCCTCATTATTTTGCAAAGATTCAACATTCAAATGTGGTCTTTCATCAAATTTTACATTAACAACTTCAACAATCTTATTAAGCCTTTTGTTGAGACATTTATAAGCTTTGCTGTGAGTTGAGTATCCCAAAAAGATACCCTCATCACTTTTGGATTGAAAACTTCCAAGATTATCATCATCCTTTTTGATAAAACACTTACTTCCAAAAATTTTAAAGTATTTGATAGAAGCAGTTTTTCCAAACCACAGTTCATAAGGAGTGTGTTTAGATTTCACCCTAAGCTACACTCTATTCAAAATGTATACAACTGTATGAACAACTTCTTTCCAATACATATCAGACAACTTAGCTTCATCTAGCATGGTTCTAGCCATTTCTTTTACAGTTTTGTTTTTACGTTCAACTACCCCATTTTGTTGAGGTGTTTTAGTTGCAGCATATTGCCTTTTAATACCGTGTTGTTCACAGTAATCAATAAAATATTGAGAGGTGAACTCACCTCCTTTGTCTAATCGAAGGCATTTGAGTTTCAGATCAAATTCCTTTTCAACCATTTTACGAAAGATTTTGAACCTTTCAAAGGCTTCTGATTTGTGCTTAAGAAATGTGACCCAAACCATTCTAGTATAATCATCTACAAAAAGCATAAAGTATTTTTCACCATTAATAGACCTTGTTCTAGTTGGTCCACATAAATCAGTATGCACAAGCTGTAAAGGTTTTGAAGAAGAATGTTCTTTTGTCTTGAAGCTGATTTTAGTTTGTTTACCACTTAAGCATTCTTTGCACACAGAATTTTTTGGCTTGTTAAGAATTGGTAAACCTCTAACATTCTGATTCTTACTGATTCTAACCAGATTTTCAAAGTTTATGTGTCCTAATCTTTTATGCCATAACCAACTCTCTTCAATTTGGCCCATTAGACACATCCTTGAATATTTTCATTGCAAGATGAGTCAAGGAGATTATACACATTTCCTTTTGTCCTCCTTCCAACTGCAACAACCTTTCCAAGCTTGTTCTTAATTTCACATCCCTGTGAATTAAAAAGAACATGATAACCACTATCATAGATTTGACTAACACTTAGAAGATTGTGCTTGAGACCTTCCACATAGTACACATTATAGATAGGAGTGTCTTCATTCAGAAGAAGTGAACCTCTACCTTTAATTTGAATACTAGAGTTATCACCAAACTTAACATATCCACCTACATAATCTTCAAGTTTTATAAACTTGTCCTTATCGCCGGTCATATGGTTAGAACATCCACTGTCCAAGACCCATAAGTCCTTTTTCTTTGAATGAAAAGTAGTTTGAACCAACATAGTTTGTTCAATGTTGTTGACAGTCTTAGGTTTCCAAACCTTTTTAATTTTCTACTGTTTAGATTGTAGATTAGTTCTGCACTGTTTGATGGAATGTCCTAAAGTATTGCATTTAAAACATCTGATTTGTCTAACAAAACTATGGTGTTGTCTAAGACCAAAACTAGGTATTCTAGAATTCATAAGCCTACAAGTGCTCACCTTATGACCAAATTTGTTGCAGAAAAAGAAATAACCATAGAAAAAAGAATTGACATTGTATGAAGGTCTATTACCTTTAAAAAACTTAGCATGATCCTTACCAGATTCTGAGTGATTTGAACTTGAATTTTTGACTTCAGAAGAGGGGTTTTGTTTTGCTTTGTCAGTTGAGCATTCGCCCTTTTCAAAACCAACACCAGATTTATCTTTATACACCTTTTGTTTGTTGAGCATCTCATTTAGTTTTAGAGTGCTTTCATATTTTTCAATTTCCTTCCTAAGAAGGACTACTTCTTGTTCTAGTTTTTGAATTTCATGATATTTGCAGTTTACAGTCTCTCTAAGATAGACTTTAGCTCTTTTAGCTTCTTCAAGCTGAGTTTTCAGAGAGATCAATTCTTGATCTGGTTTATGTTCTTGAGTAAGAACTTGTTTTTTGAGTTTTATGACCTCTTGAAGAGCACATTTCAGCTCACTTTCAAGATCTACTTCACCTTCTTCAGTGTCAATGGTGTTAGAATCATTTTACTGAGTAATTTCAGTCATGAAAAAAGTTTCAACTTCATCAGCTGATGAGTCTTCAGACTCAATATTAGATTCATCCTTACTAAACAGAATTTTCTTCTTTTTAAAATTGAAGTTTCGTTTAGGTTTGAAAGCCTTCTTCTTAGGCTGTATTTCAATTGTCTCGTTGTCATAGATTTGATCATCATAGGGACACTTTGTAGCAAAGTGACCTATTTTGCCACAGTTAAAACATTTAAAGGGAAGTTTTCCCTTATATTTTCCTGATCCCTTTTTAAATCTTCTAACAAAATGAGATTCTTGAGAATCAGACAACTCTGATTCATTGACATCGAATTTTTTTTTCTTTTTAGAGTTAAAGGCAGTTTCTTTTCCAGTTGAATTGTTTTTGCTAGTTCTCATTTCATAGGCAGTAAGTATTCCTTGCAGGCTGTCTAAGGTAACTTTATCAA
Source organism: Sequoia sempervirens (assembly GCA_007258455.2). Taxonomy (NCBI): domain Eukaryota; kingdom Viridiplantae; phylum Streptophyta; class Pinopsida; order Cupressales; family Cupressaceae; genus Sequoia; species Sequoia sempervirens. Next base: position 30,583,265 of record VDFB02056351.1, read on the forward strand.
AGTGTTTCTTTTCTTCTAGGGCTGAAACCTTAGATTCAAAATTGGATGGTAAGGACCTAACAACTTTTGTGATCACATCAAATTCATTAACCTCTTGACCTAGACCTTTCATTCCATTGACAAATTCATCAACTCTTAGGAAATATTCAGCCACTTTCTCATCATCCTTCATTTTCAACTCCTCAAACTGATGTTTGAGAGTAATGATTTTTGACAGTTTGACTTTCCCATTCCCTTGATATATAGTTTCAAGTTTTTCCCAGATTCCATGAGAAAATTTGCAATGCATGACTTTAATGAATACATCTTTAGTTAATCCACACAAGATGGAATGCTTAGCTCTGGCATTTGTTTCATACTTCTTTTTCTCAACAGCATCAGTGGGAATACTGGCTGGTACATTGTAATCTTCTAAAACAATGCTCCAAACATCAACATCAAAAGAAACAAGAAAAGCTTCCATTCTTATTCTCGAGAACACATAATCTATTCCATCAAATAACAGAGCTCTGGTTATAGAGGCACCTTCTTGAGAATGTGCCATTAAAAACAAACTTCAAGACCAAGATCAATCCAAGGTAATTAAACCAATCAGAGGACCCTATGCTCTGATACCAATTGTTGGAGTTAAAATGATACTGAGAGGGGGGGTGAATCAGTGTCTTAACAGATTTGACCAAATTTTCAAAAACTTCAAAACATATCACAGATTTTTTCTCAATATTACTCTGATTAATGCATTCATGAGTTGAATGTAATCATTCATAAATAGAATTGAGAAAAGTAATAACTCAACAGTGAACAGAAACAACAACATCATAGTAAAAAAGAAAGAACACAGAAGAACAAAGAGGCACAATATTTTTTCGAGTGGAAAACCCTCCTGGGGTATAAAAACCACTCCCTAAATGCCTTCCTGGCTTAATCTAATAATCAACTGTTCACAATGCCTTATAGGATAATTTTTGAGCACCCACTCAAGGAGTACGAACCCCTCAAATTATGTTTTGAGCAATAATAATGATTCAGAGGGTTTCTCTGTTTTCAGTTGAGCACATATCTCTCTATTTTCTCATCTGCAAAATACCTTAAAGATTCAAAAACTGAATCCCTAAAATACCTCATAGAGAAGAAACTCACAATCTCTGCATCTTATTATACAGATTTTATTGTAGAGTTTTATCCATATATTTTTATACAAGCAAGGAATGATAATCTCAAAATTACATCAACAGTCGAACAAAAAACTAAGTTTTCTGCTTCTATAAATACATCTTGATTTGGATGAAAGATAGGTAACTGTCTTCAAAAGTAACGACAGAACAACCAACCCAGCTAAGAGCCGTTCTCAACAAATATGAAACTTATGAGATCATTTCTCTGCATAAAAATGTACAACTGCCCACCATATAAAATCATAACATCTAATGTATGAAAGACAATACTCAATTAGGGCATCATTTGTCATATTAGTAACAGAGATGCAGAGAGCAGTTAAAGAAAATAGTGATCATAAACTAGTATAAGTAGCATGAAACACATAATTGAAAGTACCAAACAGATCTGCAACTCTCATGACTCCATTATCCACTGTCGAGCTTCTAGACAGAAATGCACCAAATAAACCTCCCATAAACCTCTGTAGGAACCGTTACAATTAGCAACAACAAAAGCGAGCAATTTATGAAGCTTTCTCATGATGGTGGCTAGGCTAGGGTTCGATACCCAGACAAAAAGAATGAGCTCAAAATGTTTTCCCTAACAACCTTTCAATTCAATCGATGACACGTTATGCTGTAGGAAATTTTAACGTTGCCAGACAACCTTATGGTTGTCGCTTTCGCCAAGATCCACCAGAGTTGGGAGAAGTCATACCGAATACACAATGTCATGCCGAGAGCTCACAACATCCTTCTGGTCGATGAGACAAAAAGGCTCTTTCACTGAAATGAAACCATTATTCTATCGCTATAGCTTTTGATATTGGAGAGACATCATATAGATCAATTTTGATATACTAAAAGATATTCGATACACTTTGTCGTCATGACAATTCATAACCTGTGCCAAAGGCCTTTGTCATTTTCAAGTCGTCGTGACAATACATAGTCGGGGAGACGTTATATAGACTGCCCCTTGTTTTGCCGAAACATCCCGAGCTCACCCTAGATCACCAAGTGAATTCACTTCTCATACCAACAGAGACCATTTTTATTCCATCGGCAAGACATAACAATGTCAGGGAGACCTCTCGCAGAATGCATGAGTCATACCGAAAGTAATCCTTTCATCTAGTGTCGCTGAGACACTACCAAACTCTCACCGAACGCCCCTCAAGACTTAGTTGCCAAGACTTGACGGGTTCGCTATGACATTATATCAAAACATATGAGTCTTACCAAAATGTATTTCTTCATTAGCGGTCGGAAAGACAATGCACATTCGATATAACATTTCACCGAAGTAGTAACCTTATGCCAATAAGACATTTAGTGCATCGGTCGGTGAGACAAGAAAACTTCGGAGAGACTATATACCGAAATCATTATGTTTGGTTGAAGTGAAACCCCAGATGATGTTTGGTAAGACAGAACCACTTCGCTGAGACCTATTCTGATACAACCAAGCTCTTGCTGATAGACTTCCATTCAACCTCCGATCAGTGAGACAAGGTAATTTCACAGTGACCACATACCGAAAGAAAAAGCTTATGCTGAAAGACCTTTCTGTTGTTGCCATAACAAAAAGAGGAGTCTTGCCGATATGATCCTTTTCTGTCACCATAACAAGGAGAATGTCATGCCGATATGTTCAAGGAGAATGATGGTAGATGATGACTTTGACTAAAGTCAATTTTTTAAATGCAGTGAGGCCCAAACCATTGAAAGTTCAATATTTAAGAATGAGGCCCAAAAGTGCATTACCACCTCTGATAAATGTGACAATATACCTATCTTCACATTGAACTCGAGGCATCAGTACACAACACACTATATCTGAGATTGATCATCAAGGAGAACCAACTGAAAGAGATTTTGTCATCAAGGACAAACCATAAACACAACTGGAATCCAACAAGCTTTTGTATTGTTCTTTTTAAAACCCAAACGAAATGTATTTGAGTCCTAAATTAAAAGATAACAATATTCCCAAAGATAGGGTTATAAGTATCCCTAAAGTGTTAAAAAACACTTGTTACAATCGTGAAATAGTGCCATAAGAGAAATCTTTTTTCCTTTTTCCTTCTTTCCTTCTTGATCACCTATCCTACAAAATTTGATTAGCCTACAGGAAATAGAGCCACAAAATAGGTTAAAAGTCAAAGGTGATCAATATAAAAAAGAAAATGTTAAAATAAAATTGAAAATTGAATTTTTACCCCAACCCAATGCCTCAATCCACGAAGGTGTTGCTATCTGAAGCTTTCAATGTTTCTCTATGGAAACTAGCGTCACTATATGAAAAATAGAGACCAAGATTGCACTGCTATGTTGATCAACATCGCCTTTTGAAATTTGAATGACCTGAACCTCTAGAGAATTACTTTAGTGTCACCCTTTGGATACATAGGCAATGTCGCTATATAGTGATGCTGGACTGATAGCATCACTATTTGTGATTTTTAGTGTCGTTGTGCCCTGAGGAAGAACATAAAGGAAAAAATAATGAAATTGACCAAAAAAATGTGTAATAACATCTTCCCATCAAAACATGCTATGGAATCTTGTTATAGGACTCAGAATTATAGTACAATGGTAGATCATGACACTCAAGATCTATGGAGACTCACAACTTATCATCAACCAAGTCAATGATAAATACCAAATGAAGGATGGCAAATTGACTCCATACAAGAAACTGGTGGGAATCCTCAAAAAATTCTTCATTGACATCATGTTTGAGCAAATACCTAGGGAAAACAAAAGAGAAATGGATACTATGGAAACAATCAGATCACTACTAGATATCCCACACAACGTCCCTAAGTAGGAATTCCTTGTAGAGTAGCTTCTTGTACCAGCTTTCAAAGTACCAGAGTCTAAATTCGTGTGTGAAATCATTGGTCCCGGTGACCCTTGGTATCATGACATATACACCTACTTGCGAATAGGATTCCTCCTTGCTGAAATCACCCTGAATCTTAAAAAAACATTTGTCAAGAAGTCATCCTATTTTTTTTTATCTTAGGTGACACCCTATACCATAGGAGTATTGAAGGATCCCTTTTACGATGCCTAAATGTTGAGGAAGCTTTGACTGCTTTAATCGAGGTACACAATGGAATTTGTGGTTTGCATTCAAGTGGTATGACCTTGGCCAAGAAACTGTTGAGGACTGGGTACTATTGGCCTACGATGGAGAAGGAAGCTCATGACTATGTCGAAAGATGTGTGTAGTGTCAACAACATGGGGATCTTATCCATGCACCAGCTCAAGAGCTCCACCCAATCATTACACCATGGCCCTTTCACAATGGGGGCTCGATCTCATTGATAAAATCACTCCCACCTCATCTAGTGGACATAAGTTCATTATCACCGCTACAAAGTACTTCACAAAGTGGGTAGAGGCCATTCCCATGACCTATATCACAGGAAAGCAAATATCCAAGTTAATCCTAAACTACCTAATTTGTTGCTATGGAGTCCCTCAAGCCATTATCTTAGATAATGGGACACTTTTCAAGAACCAGGATGTTTGAGACCTATGCCAAAAGTTCAATATCCAACATCGCTTTCTACTCCATACTACCCTAAAGGAAATGGCCAAGCTAAGGCTACCAATAAAACCATCTTGAAAATCCTAAAGAAAACAATTAATGAAGCTGGTCATGACTGGCACCTACAATTGAATCATGCCTTATGGACCTATCTAAAGAGTATCTACACACCTAAAGGTGCAACCCCATTCTCCCTGGTCTATGGATCAAAAGCCATCCTTCGTATTGAGATCGATCTCCCATCCTTAAGAATATAATTGCAGAATCTCATCATTGATGAAAAATATTGGGTGTCACAATTGAACGAGCTGGAACTACTAGATGAGTAGCGCATAGATGCTCTTAATCATTTCCAAGTCTACCAAAACCCACCAAACAACAATCCCTAGCCACCGAACTACCCTCACAACCCACCTCCCTACCACCTTAACTAGCCACCAAACAACCATCCCTAGCCACCTTAACTAGCCACCAAACAAGCATCCCTAGCCACCCACCCACCGAACTCCCCTCACTACCCTACCCACCACCCTACCACCGAACAACCTTTACTACCACCGAACAACCTTGGCCAGTATCCCCACATACATGGATACAAGCCCAAAGAAATGGTAGGGGCATGTATCCCCACATACATGGATAAAAGCCCACATAAATGGATAAAAGCCCAAATACATGGATACAAGCCCAACAAGAATATGAAGAGTTATACCTTTCAAGTTGGAGAGTTCGTATTGAAAGAGAATAAAAAAATGTACCAAATCTAGATAGCAAGGGAAAGTTTGAACCCAATTGGTTGGGGCCCTTCATCATCACAGCGAGCTACAAATTAGGAGCATATCAATTATCAATAGCATAAGGTGAACCTCTGCAGGAGCCAATCAATAGCTCCCATATCAAAAAGTTTTATGCCTGATCTTTCAAGGTATAAATCCAAAATATACAAAAAAATCAAAAGATATAAAAATCTAAAAAAAAAAAGAAAAAGGATTGAAAACAGTAGAGAAAAAAATCTTCCTCTAGTGAAAACCACTTTGTGGCACTTTGGGAAAGTACCTTGGCAAAAACCTGGAAAATAGGAACCTCGTGTAAATAAGTACTTTCCATCCACCATGATCTCTATGGCTTGTTCCATCACACTTCCATATCTCCATCCATCACCCATCCACATCCGTATCATAGCTTGATCCTATGTTTGTATCATGATCCCTCCTAGTACTACTTGGCACATTCCTAAGGCTAGTTTATCACATCACGCCATGATGGGGGCATGTTCTTATACCTACATTGGATCAGATTCATGTATATTCTTAAATTCTTCCATAAAATCAAAAAATCCAAAAACATTCATAAAATCAGGAAATCCAAAAACATTCAAAACATATCAAAATCCCAAAAATAGGTCAAAAATTCAGAAAAAGTCATAAAATAGAGTCGTCTTGTCAAACTAAGGTTCTCTGAGCTTTGAATGTAGGCAAGGTTGATCTTTGATCATCCCTCAAGACACCTAGGTTAGTCCTTTAGGAGGTCGTCATAATAAAATGGCTATCCATTTGTTCATATCCCATCAATAAACAAGTCTCTGTCAATCGAACTACGTGTTCTTTGCATGTATAACTTAGGCAAGGCTAATATTTGATCAGCCCTCGAGGCCCCTAGGATAGGTCTTTAGGTTAGGTTCTTGGTTAAAATTGCAGAAAATACAAAAACATTGGAAAATTTAAAAGTCAAAACATTTGCAAAACATCTCGAAAATACCAAAAACAACATCAAAACATTTTAGAACATCAAAAATATCCAAATATTTGAAAAAATCCATCTGTCCCATCTCACTATCAAGGTTTTGATGGGAAGATGTTATTTTTGGATTTTGATATGTTTTGAATGTTTTTGGATTTTTTGATTTTATGGAAGACTTCAAGAATATACACAAATCTAACCCAATATAGGTATCATGATGTGTTGCAATAGAATACTCCAATATAGGCAGAACAAACTGACCTTAGGAATGTGCCAAGTAGTACTAGGAGGGATCATGATATGAACACAGGATCAATCTATGATACAGATGCATATGGTGATGGATGGAGATGTGGGAGTGTGATGGAACAAGCTATAGAGATCATGGTGGATCGAAAGTATCCAAATCACTAGCTCAATCCCTTGAAAAGAAGTCACTTTTTCTATTTTTTGTCTTTCTAGGACACAACGACACTGAAAAGACAAACACTGACGCAAACATGGTCTCTATTTTCCACAGAGCGATGCTGAATTTAGCAGATTGACTTTGAAATCCTCAAATAGCAATGCAAGTGTAAATAGCAACAATGAAAGTCTTAAATAATGATGTTGATCATGTTCAAATGGTGATGCTATTGTTTTTTTTATTTTATAGTCAATCTTAAAATGGCCATATCTTGGTCATACGAAGGTATTTTTCAAAGCTTTTTTTTGAAATGGGGTAGAATTTCATAAGCTATTCAATGGCATAGGTGTTTCTCAATTTTTGTAGAGATAAAATTTTCAATTTTACGCCTAAAGTCAAATCACAATTTAACTTGGTCTAAGTTTTAGGGTTTTTATGCTTAATCATTCATCTATCCCTCATATCTTTTTGTTTCTTGATCTCACCTAAGATTTTGAGCATTGATTGCAGGTTTTAAGAGGAACATGGAGCATTGAAGTGAAAGAAAAAGCATTTTATATCCATTGTAACAGTGTTTTCAAATACTCATGGGAAAATAACCCATCATATGTTAATTTTCATTCATGCTTTATGACCAACAAGTATTACTTTGGGATTAAAATTAACCATCTACACAAGCTTTGTCAAAGTAAGGTTAAAAAGACCATTAGAAACTCACTAGATTTGATTTTGGGTTTTAAAAATTGGAAAAACTTCAAACACTCAAATTTGGTGCTACAAAAATAACCCATTTACTGCTTTTGAGGTCTAAAATGAACATGTGCTTATCTTGTTTTACAATCTTCTTTACAAAATAATATCATTCAAATGTGTATGTAGTTCTCTCATGCTTCACGATGATCTTTAGAATCAAAAGCATTTTGGTGATATTAGGCTGTCTAAAATATTGCCTCCACATTTCAAATTTGGGTTTTTAAAATAGAACAAATCTTGCTAGTGTGAGAAAAGGCATTATGTCTGTTCCCTTTGTTCACGTAAACAAAGATTGATCAAACTATGAATGTACTTAATCACTATTGTTCACTTTTAGAGGGCCTGACTTGGTGGGAAAAAGTACTCACCCTAAGGGAATGGCCCAAGCAGTAATGAGCATAAGCCAGGCTCTTCCGAACCGCTATATAAATTTGTGGTTGCAAGGAAAGTTTGCAATCAACTAATTAGTGATGCATGATAGCTCTCCCCCGGTATCTTTATGATGTGTAAAGCCCTTGTTCTAAGGGTTGGGAGACCTCTTGAGGGAGTTTATCATCGTGTCCTTTGAACCAGATACACTTATTATGAACCCTTGTGTAGTAACCAAAAATCCCAATATTTGTTGGCGTCAGGAGGTCAGACCTCTAGATTTGTCCCACGTATTTGCAGTTCTTAGTAGAGATGAAAAGTTCATCATGGGAGATTAATGAGAATTGCAGCTTGGATGACCCAAGAAGTGTATGCCATGGAGGGGAGCCAATGTAGTCAAGCTTCTAATCATCCGCTTTGAATAAGCGCAGCTGGAGAAATCCAAGTGGGAATTCAACAAATATTTTATTTTCCATCCTAGGGTTGTGCAAGCTTTGAGTTAGTTAAAACACATTGCTTGGATCCAAAATATTGAAAACAAACATTCAACAAAATCATTAGAATTTCAAACCCTTTAGAAGGAGCAAATACCTTTGAAAAATCCAAGTATTACTGCTTGTCCTTGGGGATTCTATTCTTAGAGGCTTCTAAGTATTTGGATTTATATCTCAATTTTCTCTCTAAAGTCAACATTAGGGAACTATTGCCTTGAATTTTCTTGATTTCCACATAATGGACCTTGTGAGATGAAAATAAATTAAGACATAGACATTTAGTTTGAAAAACTAAGCAAGAAAGTGTTTGTGGTAAAAAGAATTCATTAACCAAGATTAAATCAATTGAACCCCACACATGTGCTTGGTATCTTTTGGTCATATGTTTTTCCATGCAAACATTGGTCTTTTGGTTTGAACTACTCTTATAAACAAGGTCTTATAAACAAGGTCCTTCTTAGGTTCATTTAGGATCAAAATCAAACACTACATCCATCCAAATATTTATCATCTCCATCCCACAAAAAACTTTAGAGATTTGGAAACATCATTATCTAGACTTGGGTACATCCTTAAATCAAATCAAAATCATTTGTTTAGTTAGGTGTGTGTGGATGAATCCTTCCTCACACACTTAGTTAAATTATCACCCTTTTGAACGAGTTCATTCTAAGATAAGATCTAGCATCTTGGGATTCACAAGTTCATTATCCAAATCAAAACAATCAAAATCCAATCCTAAAGTCCAACATTGATCCAAAGTTCCTAAAAGTTCAACAGCCATATCATTCACCCCTTTCATCCTTCATCTCATCATTGGTCCTAAATTCCTTAGAGGTCAACAAGGTCAAAACACACGAAAAACATGGAATATAAACTTGATTCATACATCATGAGTGGTCTAAATCAACCAAACTATCAAAGCCTTACAATGTCGATTGATTATCAAAACTCACATTTATGTAATCCATACATGGCATCATTATCTCCTACAAACCTCAATGGTACAACAAATGTAAGTATGCCCAATCTAAATTTTGGAACACCTTTCCCTATGGTAGATTCAAATCAAAGTCCAAACCTACAAATCTATCAACCAAACAATCAATGCATGAGTCTTCAACAAAACAAAATTATCCCACCAAATCCATACATTCCAAATTTGAATAAACCAAGTACAAGTTTACCAAACAAGAACATTTCAAATCCACACTTGGTAAACTTTGGGATAGATATATTTGTGAATCATACAAATGTTGTTCAAAGTCCAAACAATATGTTAACGACTCCATGTATTGATCCAACTCAAGGTAACACCATGCAAAATCAATGTTACCTATTTAATCAAGGCAATGTGATTCCCAACCACAACAGTGTTCAATTTCAACCTATAATGCCAAATCTAAACATCATCCCAAATCAGAGCATTGTCCAAAATCAATTTGTCCATGATCCCATACTAACACCACAAGTATACATTCCAAATATTCTTGAACAAAAACCAAATCAACTATATCAAGTGTGTCAAGATCAAACTTTGCAAGATCAAATTGCTACACTTACTAAAATAGTTGATTCATTGCGCCAAGAGACATCTCCACCCCAAAATAAATACTATTCCATTTGTTAAACCATGTCATCAAAGAATTGAGTTGTGTCCACAAACACATCAAGAACAATATACCCAATGTCAAGAGGTTGGATATCAAGATCAACAACATCAACAAAAAACCCAATCACCCCGTCTCAAAGATCAATCACCACATCTCCAAAATCTATCACCACAAGGTCAGTTTAAATTAAAAATCTCACAAGGTAACAAACAGAAATACACACCACTTGGGGAACCAATTGAATTAGTCATGCAACAGTTGGTACATGGAAATCTCATCAAAATCCCCGTTTATGAAAATTATCAAGAGCCTCAAGTTAAACTACCATGGTATAACGAGAAGCACCTTTGTGATTTTTTCCAAAAAAGGGACACACAACATCAAATTGCATTCGACTCAAAAATCTCATCCAAGATCTTATTGATTAAAAAATAATAACTATTGAGGACAACAATGAAGATTCAACCACTAGTGATAGCATTGACAATATCTCTATCACAATTGTTGAAAACAATGATCAAGATCTATCCATCAATGAGCGCATTGAAGATGTTTCTATCTCATCTGAAGATCAAATCGACATACATCAAGAGTCAATTTTTGATCATGATAAATACCCCTCAACAATATCCAACAATTATCTATTCAAAGGAGTGTTAACATTATTTGATCCTATAATCAGTGATCCTTCCACCAATGATCATTTTGACAATACCTCTACATCACCTAATGAGTTAGAGGACATATCTCAAAAAATTATTCCAAAGCATGATCAACATCTTTCACCAAAGTCTAGCAATGGCCCTTTCCAAGACATATTGATATCCTTTGACCTGATGGTTACAAATACTAAAGGGATCCTCAACTCAACACTTGATCCAAATTCACTCAAAGATCAAGAGGATATTGAGTCGCTTCCCATGCCTAATGAAGATATCCAAGAACCCTTTATAAGAAATCCATCCTTTGAAACTGACCCATGCCAAGAACATGATCCAAAGTATGTCAAAAGCAATTGCAAAATTAATAAAGATCAAGAATTTGTATATCCAAGATACTACAATGATCTAATGGACACCCTCTTATCTATACAAGATGTTGCAAATGATGATCATATCCATATAGCACATATTCCTCCATCTACCCATGATATGCTTACTCCTAATGGACATGTAGATGATCTTCATTCAAAACAAGAGTCTCATACTCTTGATATCATTACCAAGGAACAAGAGTCTCCTACTCTTAACATTTGTACACATGATCAAGATATAGAAAAATCTAGAGACATTAGAAATGGGTCATGAAGAAGGATTCTACATAAGTTGTGAATTAGAAAAATCTTGTGAATGCATATCAAAAATGAATCACGAGGGATACTTTTACATGGACAGTGAATCATTAACACCTATTGAAGAAGCATTAAAATATGATATTCATAAGATCAAGCCAAAGATATATGAATGAGGAAGTTATCCCACTTATGGAGGATCCTATCACTTATAAAATTGGATCACTTACCTTTTTTAGGGAAAGCTATTTTATCAATGAAGAAGCTATCACCTTTGAATATCCACAATAGAGTAGAGAAGGATTAGCACCTTGTTTCCAAGGTAAATCATATCCTATTGCAAATAAAATGTTTCAACAGATGAATTATCAAGGTAGAGGATTAGGCCTACATGAATAGGGTATCTTAGAACCAGTGCAGATTATTGGCAATCCTAAGCATCAATGTCTTGGTTGTTCGACAATTAAGGGATCTAAAAATATCAATGCAAGCTTCTCAAGGGATTGGGAAAGGGATTCTTTCCACATCAAAGAAGCACCAATTCCCCCATGGGATGCTAGTTTGAGCATTTGAATAAGATTTCATTAGCTTTTATTTTATTTTTTACTTTGTTTTCTTGTTCTTGTGTTTGAATGAATTTCATGGGGAATGCTTGTTTAGACTTGTTTATTGGCTAATGTTTGATTATTTTTTCATGTTTGAGCAGGTCTAGGCAAAGAATTCACAACATTAATCTCCTAGTGGTTTGTTCTGAGTTGTTTCTATGTTTATATACCACATGTACATTTTGGACAATAAAGAGGCCTAGATTTGCTCCATGAATATTGGAGGGTCGTATCATGTAGCTGTATCCCCAAAATTGAAGCACCTCGTACACTCTAGGTAGTTGTTGATTACTAGGCCAAGTGCAATATAGTCGACGATGAAATGTATCTTTGTAAATTGATCTCAAACTTAGGGGCAAGTCATCATCTCCATCACATTCATTCTCATAGGGTATGTATTCCACCTTCTCCATGTCTTTAAGCAAATTATGCATCTTTAAACCAATTCTTTTTCTATGACTTGTTTTCATCAATTCCTCATCTTCTGAGTTGGTAATAGGCACACATTTTTGTTAGATGTATCATCTAATAAATGATCATTGCCCTCTAGGCTAGAAGTTGGTGATCTAGGAAAATTTAAACCAAGAACTTTATCCTGCTAGTATCCATTAAGAAAAAAATTAGTTATTTAAATAATATAAAACAATGTTTAAATGAAGTATACATGTTATTTATATCAAATTGGAAAATTCCTTACCACAATTCCTATTGGATTTGAATCGCTTGTAGGAGGCATATTACCGATTGTAAGCTCATCATATATGTAATGCCTTTATACAATTTCTCATTTGAATTGTTTCTTTCCACGACATACAAAACATCCACAAACAACAATTTTCTCAAAGTATTCATCCCATGTACTATAGTCTTGACCAACCTTTTCTTTAGTGCAATCATTTGTTGTGTCTGGAAGATCCATTGTCATATCCTCTTCCACCCACTCTCATCTACGTGATTTAACAATTTTAGGTCCACATCCACGTACATATCTTCTTCTTTTGCTAGTTGAATGCTTAGGCTCTACATTTGCTCCAATCTCCATCTAAAATAATCAACAACATGCATTAATTTATGTCAAGATTGGATAATACATTATAAATTTCAATAAGACTATGAAAAAAGATGGATGTATCACAAAAAGCCATTAGATCATTTTTTCCTAAGTTAAGTCAAAATTTGAGTAATTGATGCACCGCTTCATCCATTCTGTCCTCATTTGATATGACACGATTTGTTGCCATGGCCTCATCTCGCCCCAATAATACACAACATAGTAAATAATGTTTAGTACACCAATTATATCATTTCAATGAATATGTCATCAAACACAAAACCTCACTTTAGTCATATATTTTCTCAAAGTATTCATCCCATGTACTATAGTCTTGACCAACCTCTTGTTCAGTGCAATCATTTGTTGTGTCTGCAAGATCCATTGTCATATCCTCTTCCACCCACTCTCATCTATGTGATTTAACAGTTTTAGGTCCATGTGCACATACATATCTTCCTCTTTTGCTAGTTGAACGCTCAAGCTTTTCATTTGCTCCAATCTCCATCTAAAATAATCAACAACATGCATTAATTTATGTCAAGATTGGATAATACATTATAAATTTCAATAATACTATGAAAAAAGATGGATGTATCACAAAATTCCATTAGATCATTTTTTACTAAGTTAAGTCAAAATTTGAGTACCTGATGTCCCGCTTCATCCATTGTGTCCTCATTTGACATGACACGATCTATTGCCATGGCCTCATCTCGCCCCTATAATACACAACATAGTAAATAATGTTTAGTACAACAATTATATCATTTCAACAAATATGCTATCCAACACAAAACCTCACTTTATACATATATTTTACCTATATTTCACACTTTAGATGACTCATCTAGTTGTATAAGGGTCATTTTTGAGTTCACAAATCTAACTGAGCTATTAGTTTTGCACCCAAAAAATTGACATGGGATAAGGAATAGATAAAATAGGGAACCATGATTTCTCCCTTGGAATATATGAAGATGACGTCAATTTAGGATCAATTTATTTATCAACTTCCAAGCAAAATACATCATTTTGCACTGCTAGGTGCTAAATTAGGTGCACTTTGTGCCACCATTTTCATCCCAAACAAATTACATTTAGGACTGAAAGGTGGCACTAAAGTCGGTGTTAACTACGTTGACTATAGCGCCGACTATTGAATCAAGAACAAAAATTTAAAACTTCCCACGTCAAGGAAGAGATGATAGGAGAAAAAAGTTGCGTGAAAGAAGAGAGGAGAAAAAAGGGAAACACGACGTGAAGAAGGGCTACAAGAAAGTAGATTAGAAATTCAATTTATTTTGCGACACCATAGGTAAGGTTACAATTTTTTTTTTCGTTCCCACAAATATTTTTGTTTGGATTAAATGGAGAGGATTGTGAAGAAAGGGTTGTGAATATTATTTTGTTTACATGAAAATCATTCAAGTCTCATGTGGTTGCAAAGGAGGAGGGTAAAATTGTAGACATTGTATTATTTCCTCCACATTCGAGAGTAGTGAACACATTTTTGAAACCCCAATGCCCCGGTTCGCTTATCATTCCCATCCCAAGCTTTTGGTTTCTGGTTTGATTTCTTGGACCTTCCTTCCATACCTTTCTCTGAAGAAAACTTTCTCTCTTCCTTCCTAAAAAAGTAGTTGAGTGCTTTCAAGACAAGTCATTAAACTGCATCCACCCCATTGTAGCTAGGTCCCATGGGAATAGAGGTTGGTTGAGACAATACGAGGAGATAGGGATTTTGAGACAACAACTGAATAATAGATCATTTCCTCAAATTTGTGAGACCTTCAGGCTTAAATTAGCTATTACTAATTTTCACTTATTCTTTTATAGAAACAATGAGCTCATGGATTTGAATTGATTGTGCACACACATTCATTTTCTTTCCAATCAACAGATGTGACTCGAGCATGGGACCTATCTGTGTCAACTTTCACTAAAACCACACTCTGTGCCCTTTTTATCCCCCAAAGATTACCATTCTATACAGGTGCGCAAGTGTTGATTTTTTTACAATACATTTGATTCATTTTGCATATATTTACATACTTTCAAATATATTTATATTCTATACAAGTTTGCAAGCAATTGATTCATAGGCATTTAAATCTAGAAAGAGAGTCATTCAAGGTAAAACTTTCATACCACAAACTGGATGAAAACTTTCATACTTGACAGTGTGTACTTTGTTTGCCTCCACAGACTGGATGGAAATAATTTTCCCAAGGTCGCCTCAACATGTTAAGCAATAGAGGGAAGAGAACAAAGGGAGAAAACTCTAGCCACAATGAGGTAATTCATTGTCAATTTATAGATTTGTAAATGTTTCCATTGTTTCTTTCATTTTTAGTTTTTAGTTTTTTTATTTTTAAATTTAAAAGAAGAAATTTATTATTATATATATATAGGGACATGTGATTGACAAAGATAAAGAGACATTGGATTCCATATTGGGGGAAGAGGTAGTGAACAAATTGGATGATGTGTGCTAGACAATGCTTGCCAGATACATAGAAAACCGATCTAGTGAAGCCCCTCAAACATTGCAACCAAATCAACCGTGTCAAAGGGAATCAATTGATTCCCCAAGAAGTCCTGGATCAAGCAAAAGATCTAGGAGGAAATCAATAATAGTAAACTCTAGGAATGTAGAACATGGAGTAGAGGCTTCCACTGTCCCACCCACTCTTGGGAAACAAACTTCTTCCACCATGCCATCTTTTCGATCTTGCATTGGTAGCTACAATACCAAGATAGCATACGATGTAGTTTCAGGGGAAGTCCAAATGATAGATGTTGGAAAAGGGTTTGTGAATAGGTTGAAGGAATCATACCTTCAACAGTTCAAAGACCATCTACATTTTCCATTCTCAAAGATACCCATACACATGCAAAAAGCAATTATCAATGACATGGAGACTAAATTTGGCATAGGTTGGTCTATGAAGAAGGTAAAGCTACAAATGTCTCAAAATTGCAAGATATTTTAGTGTAACCAAACAAAAAAGATAAAAAAAAATCCCTCCCAAGCTAAGGCTCAAAAAAAGGCCAATTGATGTGTGTCAAAGTATGGAATGAGCTTGTAAAAGCATATGAGAAGTCCGATGCACAGAGGAAGTCCGGTGAGGAGGGTATGCAGGTATTTGAATTTTCTCATAAGATTATATCAAATTTATTAAACGATTTTTAAATTTTATTTGTGCATAGTTAAATTGAATTAGTATATGTTTCAGGACAAGGCCTCCAAGGCTAGGCTTCAAAAAATTTGTGCCACACATCACAGTGGCCATAAAGGTTTACAAGCCTTGATTTAATATGTTAAATGATATTTTTTTAATTTCCTAGGAAAAAGGAAATGATTGCATATTAATTAGTTTAACTAGTCCATGTGCCATGTTTTGACAAGAGGAGAAATATGGCCAACATCCAAAGAAATTTGAAAAGGAAAAGTTACAAAGCAAAAGGTGGGATGATTTTTTAATCTGGATGGAGAACAAGGTATCAATAGTTGAATTTCAATAACTTAGTTGGATATTGTTGTGTTAATATGTCAATTTGCATTTCTTGTGTTGAGTTGTTTATTAATGCATAGGATGAGTTCTAAAGTGCTTCTATGTTGGTCCTAGATCCCACTCAATTGTCCCATTATTTCATGTTTAGGAAAAAAATATTGTTTTCCTTAAAGGGTAGTGGGTGACGTTCATGCCTTATTTTCATCACATCTTTTAATTAATGACCATTGTCTTTTAATATCTCTCAAGTGTCCTCATTTAAGTTATGAGTTGTATCATTTGAGTAACTTAGTCCCATGTTGATTTGATTTATCTTCTTTTCTCTCAAACATGATATCTCAAGGAGTGCTTCCTTGAATTCATGTTGCCATTCTACTAAGTGATCCACATTCATCTTTGTCATCCTTCCTCATGATGCTGCCATTCTTTTAACATGTAAGAATGTTTTGATGCATCTTGGTAGGAATCCTATAGATCTAACACATCCTTGTAGTCTACATCACTTGGAATAGCTAACCAACCACTTAATTTGTCCATCTAATTTTAAAAAGGCAATAAATTCCTGTCTTCCAAGTTAAAAAAGCTCCATAAATAAAGAAATCAATAGTAAAAAACTTGCAACCTAATCTGATCAACATAGAGAAGTGTGTAATAATAGACTTATTAACATTCAAAAGATAAATAGAATGTCCTTAACACCAAGTAGAGCTATCCAAAAAAGATAACTAAAAACACAAACGTGCTCCCGTACTCAATGGCCTAATGATTGGTTGTCACAAAAGTCAAACTACCGAAGTAACAACATTGATCAAGTTAACATATATGCATCATTTGCATAAAAAATTGAACCATTTATGTGCATGAATAAATAGTAGAAGGATGTAGATGAACTAAATTCATATGAATTTATGCCTCTTGGCAGGCATTCCTCTTGAATCTCTAATATAGGTTCCCGAGACTTCCCTATAGCTTTTACCTTTCATCGCTGCCTTTCCTCTTCACTGTCAAACTCATCTCCTTTTTCCTTATCTGCATTTTTGGCTTCGACTTCTAATTCATCCCATGTTTTACCTTCCTCCCCTTTAGAATCTTCTTCTTCTTTGTCCTCATCTAACTCCATAAGAGATTCATCTTCTGAACCTTCCTCATTTGATTCTAATTCCTCTTCTACATCAGAGGGTTCATATCCTTGATCTGAATCTTCTAAATTATCAGAACCAGAATCACTAGCTTCCATATTCAAAAATTCCCAACCACCATCTTCAATAAATTTATCTAGATCATTAGTAATAGTCTTCAAAATTGGCCACCAATTCAAGTTCATTATGCTTTCATAATACTTTATATCCATGGAGTTCAACCATTCCTTGATGCCATCAAGTGAAGATTGAGGAATGGTGTCAATGTGGAGTACATATCACTTTAAGTCTTTGAAAACAATAGCCATATCAAATGCCTTTTTCCCAAGTCCTACTCTCTCAAGGTTAATAATCTCAATCTCACTAATAGTGATTACTAAGAAAGGTAATTCCACCAACTCTACCAAACAGTTTACCATAGGAACAATAAAAGCAGAGGCTTTGAAAGGAACTCCATGAAAACCAATCTCTCTAAATGGTACATCAAACTCTAGTTCAAAATATTTTATATGAGGTTGCTCCCATAGCTCTCTTACTGGCTTGAAAAATCCTTGAAACTCTACATTGATTTTATTTTTCCTATCCCTCTCTTGCTATTCTTCCTCAATTTCATCAAGATCATACATTGACCTTCTTGCCCCTCCTAAAGTTTGGACCACATCCATTACCTCCACATAAAACTGGACATCCTTGGTCTTCTTGGTTCCCACACCATGATATGGTTATGCAAATGAAAATGAAGCAAAGTAATCATCTCCTTCTCCGCTGGCTGGAAGAATGCATGCTTAATGTTTTGATACATGATATTAGCTCTCTATCCTGCTCTCATGGTTGAATATCGAAATCCATTATGGTGGGATCTAGAGTTCCAATCATCTTTCTTCCTCTTCTACCAAATGCTGGCCTAATCCACAAGTCTGCCAACCTAATTGCCTTTGTTTTTGAAAGCTGAAGTTTCTCTTGAGTCACCAGTGTAGCTCTCTCTTCCTTTTCAGACTCTTTCATTGTTACAGATTGTTTGTGGGATTTAATCATTTATACCACATCATTGATGTGCTTTGAATCCTTGGATCTAAAGGAAATTTCCTTAACATAAATACTATTAGGGAAATTCAATGTTGGCATTAAATTCAGAACCTAGAACATTGAAAATTATCATTCTATAAGAATTCCCTCTATCTTTTTGGCTTGTAACACTCTTGATGGTGGCTACATGAAATGGAACCATGATGCCATATATGGGTACTAGAACAACATCATTTTTCATATCAACCTGAATCATGAGCTCTCTAGAAATAGGGATATCATCCACATTTTTGTATGAAACCATCTCAGTGGATGGCTTGGAAAAGCCATGTCCATCTCCTATACCAATGCCCCTTGTAGCCAATATTCTTGTAGTATCCTCATTCTTTTGTAGAGGGTTGGCACTTAAGGTTATGTAATAGAATTTACATTTGATAGTTAAATTGTATAACAATTTTTTTTATGATCTTTACTAATGTTTATTAGAATTGTTGCATGTTTTGCATCATTGGAATCACATATTAGCTGTAACTTTTTTGAAATTTTATTATGGTATGTGCACTTTGATATGATGTAATATGATTATGGTTTCATCTCATATGTTGCAATATTATATATATAACAAAAAAATAAATTATTGCATGAAATAAATAATAACTTTTCATTTTTTTAATTTTTTTTTACAGAACATGGGTCCTCCAGAAAATCAAGATGATCCTCATCATGATATAGATCCAGAAAATATTGGTTCTACCGGTATAGATCACATGGCAGAGGATGATGATGACACAGATACAAAAGAAACTGAGGCTGATGATAATGATGATGACGACAACGACGATGATGACAATGATGATCACAATGGTGGTGATGATGGTGAGGTAGTTACTAGTAGTACCCAGAGACATTCATGATCATATAGACTGCATCATGGATCATTGCTAATATATTGTTATGATGATGATGATGATGATCACAATGGTGGTGATGATGATGAGGCAGTTGCTAGTAGTACCTAGTGACATTCATGATCATATAGATTGCATCATGGATCATTGCTGATATATCGTTATGATGCCTCTTTTCAAGGTTACTATCATATGTATCATTTTCACAACCTATAGTACCATATTATTGAGTTGTATCATATTGAAATTTATCATTTTCACTTATATCATTTGGACATGTATCATATTGACTTGTATCAATTTGAGTTAAATAATTTATCATTTTTACTTATATCATTTGTACATGTATCATTTTGACTTATGTCGACTGATAGACATGTATCATTTTGACATGTTATTGATCTATTGAAATATTTGAATTTCACTTGTTTTAGTTATATATGATGATGATCTTATCAGTATTGACTTGTCAATTTATATATATTAAAAGTGGTCGATGATTTTTGGGTGGAATTTATTACGTATGACGATTTTAATTTACTGCTCGGGATGGATGTTGTCAAATTCAATTAAATTATAGATATTTGACTCACTTGTTTTAATTATAGATGATGATCATGTTATAATAATTATCTTGTTATTTAATCATATGAGTTAAGTAATTAAATTACTTACTCTATAATCATATGAGTTTTTAAGAGGCATCATATATTTAACTAATTAAATTGAAATAAAACATATTAAATTAATAAATGGAAGCAAAACAAGAAGCATTTTTAGAAGAAAAAAAGGAAGCAACAATGGAAGCCAAACTAGAAAAAAACCAGAAGCAATCTTGGAATCAAAATTGGTAGCAAAACTAGAAGCAAACCTGGAAGCAAAACCGAAAGAAAAACTAAAAGCAAAACCAAAAGCAAAACAAGAAGCATTTTTTAGAAGCAAAAAAGGAAGCAAAACAAGAAGCATTTTTAGAACCAAAAAAGGAAGTAAAACAAGAAGAATTTTTAGAAGCAAGAAAGGAAGCAACACAAGTGGTGCAGGAGCACCTAGGAAACACACCTAGGAAGTAGTCTAGGTTGAATTTTGTTTGGGTATGTTATTTTGAAGGTCATGTTGACCATTTAGTTAGCATTTTGGATTATGAATAAGTGTGATCAGTGGAATAAGAAGTGGAAAGAATGGATGGGTTTAGAAGCTCATCTTGCTTGGGTTGCTAACTTTTGACAAAAGTTGGAAAACATAGTGGAATTTTGGAACGTTGGCCATTAGGGCATGTATAAGTCCGACCAAAGAAGATAAATAATTGAGAAACCTTATTTAAGGTGTACTCGACCTGAAAACAAGGTTAGAAGCCTTGGCATTATTGTGGGACTTTGGTGTAATTGAAGGAAAGACAGTTTTTGAGAGTTATTTTCTGATTTTTGCTTCAAATAGAGCTTTAATGGATTAAATCTATTACTGTTTTGAATGTAGGATGTAGTATTGTTAGGATACAAGCATTGTGTGATAGTTTTGTTCTTTCTTCATTCATTTTATTTTGTTGTTTGTAAATAGTTTGTTGGCACCCTGTTGCTAGTCTGAACCAGGTAGGCTGAGAAGAATGGAGTGCTAGACCACTTTCCCATCGTACAAATTGTACAACCCTTTGGGAACAGTGCCTAGACTCCATGTATGTACATATGGTAGGTCTTAGGGTTAGGGAATAGACTGGATCTGTTGGAAAGATCTTGCCCTAGGCGAGCCAAAATGGTGCCCGATTAGGAAGGCAAGAAGTGCAGAGCATAGAAATTTGCAGGGGTTCAAGCTCTTTAAGAATTTCCTTTTGGAGGTGATAGGTAAGTGTCTTACCTAGTTGTGGCATGAAGGGGAAGGATCCATTAGTTCAATTGATGTGAGAACAAGTTGACAAATTGCAAGCAGCTAGACAGTGGCTTAAAAACCCTAGAAAATACCCATTTTTAGGTTCAAGATTTGTATAGTCTGTTAAGACTTAAGACCTCAAAAATCCTTGAGAGGTGTGCATTTGATTCAAGAATTCCAAAGAAAGAATGGGTGTCTTTTGGGAAGTTTTTAAACAAAGACCAGTTTTCTAGGAAAAGGAGGCCTAATTGGGGCTCAAGAGCTAGTAGCCTTTTTAACCCTAATTGAGGGTTTGGATGGAAGCGATGGAAAGATGGAGTTTATTGGACCTTTGAGAAACCTAGAAGGATGATTTGGAGCTAGTGAATGCATCTCTACACCCCTGTAAGATCAACTTGAGTGTTGCTGATGGATTAGCCTTTAGGGTAGATTAAGGGCTAAGGAAGTGTTGAAGTGTTGCCCCAAGGTTGGCTTGGTTGGAAGGTTATGACTTGATGGTTGGATTGGCAAGGTGAACCAGGGGAGTCTACACAAGCAGTAGGTCCTATAGGTTAAGGTGGTGGAGTGTTACACCATAGGGTCTTGCTAAATAAGATCCAAAACATGGAACAGTGAGTGTTTCCATCCAATCCTCCCTATCATATTGGTATCAGAGCAAGTTAAAGATTTGGGAAGAATCTTGTATGTCAGACCTTGAATCTAGTGGTTCTACCATCATGGTGACAAATGCTGAATTGGCTAAGATGGTCGAAGAACAGGAGGAAGAAAATAGACTAATGAGAGAAAGAATAGCCCAAATTGAGCAAGTAATGAGGAACGTGCAGTTGGAAGGAAGGATACCAAAGGAAGAAGAGGTTGCAGAGGAAGACAAGACCCTTGAACCTGACCCTGTTTTGAAAGAAGAACCTTTCTTGAAGGCATTAAAGGCTTTGAGTGGAAAGGCACTTGAAGGCATACCACTATTTAGTGGAAAAATGGAAGCTGATTTAGTTATGGATTGGATAGAGGGAATGGAAAACCATTTTGAATGTGATGGAATCACTGAAGCACATAAGGTAAAGGTGGCCAAATCAAGGTTAATAGGTTTTTCTTTGACATGGTGGAAGTTCATTCAGACATAGAGGGAAAAAGAGGGCAAGCAGCCTATCTCTACTTGGAAGGGAATGGTTTCCAAAGTAAGAGAAGCATACATGCCGGATGATTATGAGATTTAGTTACACAAGAAAAGATAGAACTTGAGGCAAAGAGACCAAGATGTAAACACTTACACTGAGGAGTTTCAAAAATTTTGCATGAGGTCTAATGTGACAGAGGATGAAAGTCTCAAGGTGGCTAGATACCTTAACGGTTTGAAGTGGAATATCCAAGAGGAGATGACTCTTCTAAGTCCCAAGACAGTACACCAATGTTACCAATTAGCTATAAAGATTGAGGAAAGAAGCAAGAGGAAGCAAGAACAGACTTCTAAGAGCAGAGGCAAAGGCATAGAACAAAGAGGACATAGAGGTGGATACTAAGGTAGAGGGAATGAACAAAGAAATTAGGGAGAGTCTAAACTCATAGAGCAGGGAAGTGAAACATCTTATAGAGGAGGATATAACAAAGGCAAAGGTCCTCAAGGAGGTTCAAATAGAGGAAGAGGACCAGGAAGAAGTAGTTCATACTTTGCCAATATGAAGTGTTATAACTGTGGTCAAGTAGGTCATCCAACTTATAGGTGCCCGGAGAAAGCATCTTCATCAAATACTGAGAAAAGAGTGGCATATGCTCAAGAGGACACCATGAGTGTCAAGTCACCAGAGGTCAATCACATTGAATAAGAAGTGGGGGAGAATTTGATGTTCAGTAGAGTTTTGATCAGACAACAGGTCAAGGAAGAGCCAAAACATAGAAGAGCCTTATTTAGAGTGAGGTGCAAAATACTTGGGAAAGTATGCAAGGTTATTGTGGATTCAAGTTCAACTGATAACATCATCTCTGAGGAGGTAGTAAAGAAGTTGAAATTAGAGAAAGTACCCTACACCAATCCCTACAAGGTGACATGGTTGAACAAAGGACAGAGTGTTCTTGTCAATGAGCAGACAACGGTGGAGTTCTCCATTGGAGGATACAAAGACAACTTGGTTTGTGATATTTTATCCATGGATGCATGCCATCTACTATTGGGAAAACCATGGCAGTATGACATAAGTGTCATGTATGATGGAAAAGAGAACACCATTTCTTTCAAGAAGGATGGGAAGGCATTTAAGTTGCAGTCACTGTCAGATGAGGAAGAAGGACCGTCAAAGATCCCTAGTGTCTTATTAAGCAGTGGAAAAGAGTTCATTAACAACCTACATCAAGGATGTGAAGGATATGTGATCATGGTGCAACCCAAGGAAGAGGACAAGACTGAGAAAACAGTCATACCCGGAGCAGTCTAGAAGTTGCTTGAGAAGTATAAAGACATAGTGAGTGATGGAACACCAGCAACCTTACCTCCACAAAGAGCCATTAGTCATCAGATTGATTTCATACCAGGGGCTTCATTGCCAAACAAAGCAGCCTACAAGCTTACCTCAGATCAGAACCTAGAGGTAGCTAGACAAGTACAGGAGTTATTGGATCAAGGATTGATTAGGAAAAGAAAAAACCCATGTGCAGTACCAGTGGTCTTAGCAACCAAGAAAGGTGGTAAGTGGAGACTATGCACTGATTCTAGGGCAATAAATAGAATCACAATCAGGTATAGGTTCCCTATTCCTAGAATTGAGGACTTGATGGATTGTCTTGGAGGAGCTCAGTTCTTCACCAAGTTGGATCTCAAGAGTGGATACCATCAGATCAGAATCAAGGATGGAGATGAGTGGAAGATAGATTTTAAGACAAATGATGGGTTGTATGAGTGGAGAGTTATGCCATTTGGCCTCTCTAATGCCCCTAGTACATTCATGAGGCTCATGAATGAAGTGCTCAAGGACTTTACAAGGATATTTGTGGTGGTATATCTTGATGATATACTCATTTTTAGCAAGACAGTAGAAGAACACCTAAAACATGTGGAGTTGGTTCTTAAAAGGTTGCAAGAGGAGAAGTTAGCCATCAATCTAGAGAAATGTGAGTTCTTCAAACAAGAGCTTGTGTATTTAGGGTTTGTAGTATCCCAAGGATCATTGAAGATGGACCCAAGCAAGGTGGAAGCCATCCAAATTGGCCTACTCCAACCACAGGGACAAAGGTAAGAAGTTTTCATGGATTGGCTCAATTTTATAGAAAATTCATAAGGAACTTTAGTGGCATATGTGCACCAGTCCTAGACACAATCAAAGGTGGTTTAAAAACTAAGTTTAAGTGGAATCAAGAAGCTGAGAAAGGTTTTGAGAAACTGAAACAAGAAGTGGCAACTCAACCTATTCTCTTATTACCTAGTTTTGACAAGTTGTTTACTATGGAATGTGACGCTAGTGGAGTTGCAGTAGGAGGAGTACTCAGCTAAGAAGGAAGGCCTGTGGCTTTCTTTAGTGAAAAGCTTAATGAAGCTAAGACTAAGTACTCTACTTATGATCTAGAATTGTATGCTTTAGTGCAATCACTTAGGAAGTGGAGGCATTATCTCCTACCCAAAGAGTTTGTGGTGTTTACTGACAATCAAGCACTTAGCTACATCAAAACTCAAGAGAAATTGAGCAATAGACATTTGAAGTGGATGGAGTATCTTCAAGCCTTCACATTTACCATCAAACACAAGAAAGGATAGTTGAACAAGGTGGCAGATGCACTAAGTAGAAGATTGCTGACAGTGCAAGAGATACAGATCAAGAGCATTGGAATAGAGAGTTTCAAGGATCTCTATGGTGAAGATGAAGACTTCTCAGAGGCCTACAAGGTATGTTCTGACTTTGAGAATCATTTTCATAGTAAATACTCAGAGTATACATTACAAAGTGGATTGTTATTCAAGGGAAATCAGTTGTGTGTGCCAAAAGGTTCTATGAGAAAGAATCTTATACAAGAAAAGCACAATGGTAGTCTTAGTGGTCATTTTGGTATCAACAAGACAATGGAACTAGTGCAAAGGTTCTACTATTGGCCCAACTTGCCAAGGGATGTCAGAAGGTATGTGGAGCAGTGTGTAGTTTATATGAAAGCCAAAGGGGGAGCTAGCAATGCAGGTTTGTATCAACCTTTACCTATTCCCAACAGACCATGGGAGTGTGTCAGCATGGATTTTGTGGTAGGACTCCCCAAGACTAAGACAGGGTTTGACAGTGTCTATGTGGTAGTAGATAGGTTTAGCAAAATGAGTCACTTTATCCCTTGCAAGACCACACATGATGCTACTCACCTTTTCTTCAAGGAAATTGTAAGGATCCATGGATTTCCTTTGAGCATTGTATCAGACAAAGATGTGAAGTTTATGAGTCACTTTTGGAAAACTCTATGGAGCAGATTAGGTACCAATTTATCCTTTGGATTAGCTTACCATCCTCAGACTGATGGAAAAATTGAGGTGGTTAATAGGGTGTTAGGTAATCTTCTAAGATGCCTAACCAAAGAGTATGGACAGACATGGGACATGGTTATCTCACAGGCTGAGTATGCATACAATGATAGTGTGAACAAAACTACAGGGAAGAGCCCTTTTAAAATAGTGTATGGGATGCACCCAAGAGTGTGTGTGAACTTAGAGATCTAGGAGCTATGGAGCATAGGAGTGGACATGCAGAGGACTTCACTCAAACTATGAAAGAGATTTAGGAGTAGGTAAAGAAGACAGTCACCGAAGCCACACAAAAGTTAAAGGATAAGGTAGATTTGTCAAGAAAAGATTTGCAATTTGCAGTAGGAGACTATGTCATGGTCCACCTCAACAAATCCAGGTTACAGAAGGGTACATCAACCAAATTGCAAATGAAAAGGGTGGGACCATGCAAAGTGTTAGCCAAATATGGGAAAAATGCATACAAGGTGGAGTTACCTATAGATTTAGGAATTTCACCAGTGTTCAATGTAGCTGATCTGATCAGATATAAGGGATCAGTCAATGATTTAGATCAGTAGGGATATCTTCAAGGATGTCAGCAATATAGTCTTACCAATTCAAGACAAGCTTCAGGCATAAAGAATCTTGGAGTCAAGAGTGAAGAAATCTACAAGGCATAAGGTGTACATGGAGCATCTTATCAAATGGAAGAACAAACATGAATCTAAAGCTACTTGGGTAGATGAAGCTGAGTTCAAGAAGCAGGGCATTGAAAAATCATTGATCTCTCCTCACATTCCTTAGAGTTTGTGCAGGGAGGGGGAGAATGGTGCAGGAGCACCTAGGAAACACACCTAGGAAGCAGTTTAGGTTGAATTTTGTTTGGGTATGTTATTTTGAAGGTCATGTTGACCATTTAGTTAGCATTTGTGGATTATGAATAAGTGTGATCAGTGGAATAAGAAGTGGAAATAATGGATGGGTTTAGAAGCTCATCTTGCTTAGGTTGCTAACTTTTGACAAAAGTTGGAAAACATAGTGGAATTTTGGAACGTTGGCCATTAGGGCATGTATAAGTCCGACCAAAGAAGATAAATAATTGAGGAACCTTATTTAAGGTGTACCTCGACCTGAAAACAAGGTTAGAAGCCTTGGCATTATTGTGGGACTTTGGTGTAATTGAAGGAAAGACAGTTTTTGAGAGTTATTTTCTGATTTTTGCTTCAAATAGAGCTTTAATGGATTAAATCTGTTACTGTTTTGAATGTAGGATGTAGTGCTGTTAGGATACAAGCATCGTGTGACAATTTTGTGCTTTCTTCATTCATTTTATTTCATTTTTTGTAAATAGTTTGTTGGCACCCTGTTGCTGGTCTGAACTAGGCAGGCTAAGAAGAATGGAGTGCTAGAACCAGAAGCAAAACCAGAAGCAAAGCTGGAAGAATAAAAAGAAGAAAAATAGTAATAAAAATTGGAAGCAAAATTGGAAGAAAAACTAGAAGCAAAACTTGAAGCAAAACTGGAAGCAAACATAGAAGAAAAACTGGAAGAAAAAATGGAAGCAAAACTGGAAGCAAAATTGGAAGAAAAATTGGAAGCAAAACTAGAAGCAAAATTGGAAGCAAAACCAAAAGTAATCCTAAAGCAAAACTAGAAGCAAAACTGGAAGCAAAAGTGGAAGAAAAACCGGAAGCAGAATTAGAAGAAAACTTGGAAGAAAAATTGGAAGTAAAACTAGAAGCAAAAGTGGAAAAAAATTTGGAAGCAAAACTAGAAGCAAAATTGGAAGCACAACTAGAAGCAAAACTAGAAGCAAAACTAGAAGCAAAATTGGGAGAAAAACTAGAAACAAAAATGGGAGTAGACATGGAAGAAAAGCTGGAAGCCAAATTGGGTGCTAATTTAGGTACTATTTCTAATGTTATTTCCCAGCGCTAAAGGAGATGATATTGTTGGCACCACATTTTCGATGCAAAATTCGGTGCTAAAGTGGGTGATAAATATGACACAAAATATGACACAAAAATTGGCGATGAAAAGAAGAAACCTTTTTTTGCCGACTTTTGTGCCATGAGATGAGTCCTGTTGGAAACTTGCAACCATTTAAAGAAAATTTCTAGATAACCCAATAGAGAAATCTATGAAACTAAGTATTCAGAATCCACATGCAAGAGAATAGAGAACACACCCATGAAAATATGACATAAGACATAACCTGGGAAAACCCTCAAGAGGGAAAAAAACCCAACCTCCAAAAACATCCATCTCTCATGTATTATTCAACAATAATATTACAATACATCTTCAGAGTCTCCATGAACACCATTGAAGAAAGAAGCCCTCTCCAAGCAATCCATGTGAACAAGCATGCAACCACACATCCTGTGCCATGCTTCAAACCCTCACAAATACTAACCAGAGCTAATCATGCAAAATTGTATCATCACAATAACTACCCTTATGGTTGCTTTTATAGAAGCAAGCTCCCACAAAACCACTAAGTGGTATTACACAAAACCATGTGACTAAAACCTGTAGAAGTTGTCATCCAATTTCACAGAACCCAAGAACACCTGCATGCAAAGAGATACCTGTCATAGGGAAGATAATGGAAAAAAAACAAGAGAGGGTTTGAAGCTCTATAATCTGAAAGATATTATTATTCAAAGAGATAATAAAATAAAATACAATGATCAATCCTTATAAAAGGAGATTGTGCAACCCTAAAGAAACCCTAAAGGGAAAATGTATTTAATAATTAAAATAATTATTAAATACCTACAATGCATAACTAAGTGAATCTTAAGAAAGGAATAAAAGGTGACTTAATTAAACTAGTTAAGTGAAATAAACCTTTTACTCTAACATCGCCCCTTAAGATGAACTTAGGGAGTAGCTGCAAACTAAATGCATGAAAGCAATGCAACTACAAGCTGGAAAGAAAACTTGGGTCCCGACAACAAGGCTTGATGAGGTACCCAATCACAACAAAATCTCTATAAAGTGGAAAAAAAGAGAAAACCTCCTGGGAAAAAATCTACTCCAAAAAGAGATGAAAGACATGAAGAACATCATTGAAGCAGAAGAAGCTACAAACAACTGTCAAAAGATGACTGCTATGGTGCTGAAGAACCTCTTTTGAAGATAGGATGATCAGGATCAAGAAGACAACAATCTGCATGAGTACCCCCAATGACACTACTCAAATCAAATGGAAAACAAAGGCAAACACCTGGAATGAAGATACAAATGGCACAAGTACCAATAGTATGAAGAACACTGATCAACTGAGAATGGAAGATTCCTTCCAAGGTGAAACCAAGGAAGCATTAACATGAACAGTATAATACCCCCCATAATGCTGACTGGGAGAGCTTGATAGATCCATTGAAATGCTGTGTAACACCCTGTAGTGCATGAAGGATAATAACCAACATTTGAAAGTGCACAAGAAAGCAACTACAACTAAAAAAGTGGTGTGCAAAACAAAGCACACATGCATGAGGCTAGAATCATATGGATCCACTGTTGTCGTGAAGGGACACTCACTGGACAAAGGTGTGATGGCAAAACAAAGGCACTACACAATCCCCCCATGGCACTTTATAATATAGTGTGAGTACAGAACAAGGCACAACCTTATGTGCAAAATCCCCCAAAATACATGTACAATAGTGTAGCACTTTATCTCAGTGCATTTACATAGAAAATATTGCTTACAAATGATGCTTAAAATGCCCACAAAGGACAAAAACTTGGAAATACATAAAAAATAGCCAAAAATGAAACATCCCATGCAAATGAGAAGTTCCCAAGAGCTAATATGTCCAGGTAATACACCAGAGTGTCAAAACACAAAAAAATGAATAAAATGTACCTAGTGTGAAATCTAGAAAAATTGCATGGAAGGAACTGAAGAGCTCTAAAATATGGTTCCAACGCCGCTGAGATTGCAAAAAATGAAGAAATTGGTCAAAAGTTACAAGCTTAGGACTGAAAATAGCTCCTTTTACTTCAACTAACTATAGAATGCACCAACAACAGAAATAGGTGATGAAACCCACACCACTAGAAAGTTGGCAGAACCAGCTTTCTAACAATATCTTGTTTTCCAAAAAATGATATCGTATGCCCAAGTTACGGCCTCCGAAAGAAAACAACTCCAAAGGGGAAAAAAACCAGTGCGACATTAAATTTGATGGTCAAATGGCTATCGCAGCAAAATACGGGCTTAAATTTGATGGCCAAATGGCCATTGCCACATTTTCACAACTGGGCTTATTTTGGAAAAAAATGGTTTTTAGAAAAAATAATAAAAAATTTAAGAAAAAAATTAATTGGTGGGGGGCACATGGGCCATCCCCACCCCTCCATAATGAAGGTGCAAGTACCTGTGCAGGTCCGTACCTACGCATGGGCCACCCCCACCCCTCCATAATGAAGGCGCAAGTAATTGCACAAGTCCGTACCTGCGCAGGTATGTACCTGTTCAGGTACATACCTGCATAGATACGTACTTGCACAGTACCCTATGTAGGTACTACTTTTGATTTGTTTTTCAAAAACAAATGTGTTTTAAAAAGCTTTTTAAAAAAAAAATTAAAGCTTTAAAACAATTTTTTTTTACAATAAAAATATGACTTTTTTTGCAGAAAAATCAAATAATTTTTTTTAAATTTTTTTACCTCGTGATGCGTGTAGAGGCCGTATGACCCTGCCAGGTAAATTATTTTTCCCTCGGAGGCTCCCGAATTAGAATTTGATGATTTTACAGTCAATCTTAGGGTTTTTGGCCATTGCCGATGCAACAGTGAGGTCCGTTTGGGCTCAAAACGCACCAAAAAATCAAGCACCCCCTAGATCTGGCAAAAAAACCTTTTCTTCAAACCTTCACAAATCTGATAAATGGAAGCCAAATTTGATGAAACAAAGGTCAATCTTGACTATTCTAGCAGCTCTTAATTCAATGGAGAGATCTGATTTGACCCTTGATGCATTGAAAAAACACCCACCTCCTGAATAAAAAAAGGCAAACCCCAAACCCTTGAAGCTCCAAAAAAACCTTCAAAAAACAAGAATAGGTAGCAGTAGGTCCATGCTCTGATACCATGTAGAAGTTGTCAAATCCACCTTCACAGAACCCAAGAACACCTGCATGTAAAGAGATACCTATCACAGGGAAGAGAATGGAGAAAAAATCAAGAGACGGTTTGAAGCTCTGTAATCTGAAAGATATTATTTAGAGAGATAATAAAATCAAATACAATGACCAATCCTTATAAAAGGAGATTGTGCAACCCTAAAGAAACCCTAAGGGAAAATGTATTTAATAATTAAAATAATTATTAAATACCTACAATGCAGAACTAAGTGAATCTTAAGAAAGGAATAGAAGGTGACTTAATTAAACTAATTAAGTGAAATAAACCTTTTACTTTAATAAAACCATGAGATTACAAAACCATGTCCCCTTATTTAATATTGGGTACTTTATTTATTTATTTTCCCCAATATTAAATAATTACATTTTAGAAAATTAAGTTATGCCCCAATGTTACATGCAAGATAAAGTGGCCCCAAGAATAATTACATTAAATGTATTATGTAAGGTGTACAACACACCTTTTCCTAACATTCTCCCACTTGTTATATACATTACATAAGGGGAACAAGTAACCTCAAAACATGAATCAAATGAACAATCCATATAGCCACATATACCATCATGGAATCAAAGTGCTCCATGTGCTCCATCAAGATACTTGCAACGAGAATCGAAGTGATCACCATCCCAAGCATGTATTCTCTCATCCTCTATCATGCCAGTGCACAAAGATAAGAAGCCATCTAAAAGAGAAGCCACATAATCTATCACAACAAAGCATAAGCCCTGCTCAATTGATATCCCAAACACATACACTCAATACAAAGGTAGCAATATACATTGGTAGCTGTCAAGATACACAAACCCAAAGCTGAAATAACACCCACAGTAAGTGCCAATACATCCAACTATTGATACCTCCAAGGTATTCAAAACATAGTAAACTCATGCCAACACATATCCACCCATAAACCGCAATAACAAACTCCATGTGCAAACTTGTCAAAGAGTGACATACACATCCAAGAGCTCCCACTGCATGGGTAATGCAAATCTGAAAAAGATCAAGGCATACCAAGTCTACCAATAACATCATATAGAAAGTGTAAACAACATCATGTAGAACCAAAGAATCATCCACAATGATATGCAAACCTGTAAATCAATAACCTATAAGAACAACTCTCACCACAAGTCTCCATAGCTCTCCCAAGTTTTCCACACCCAACAAAGGAAAAAGATAAAGGAAACTCCATGTCATCACCCAAGAACATAAGTGAAAACACATGACCACAAGCTAGTGATCACAATAGCTCGAGCCAAACCTCAAATGAATGTAATGTGAAACCAAATATCTAGGAAGATAACCAAGACCAAAGAGAGAAACTCTACACATCATATACCTGTAGAAAAATCTCCTACATACACCTCTAAATTCCAACTGTGTCAAGTATGATCTCCTCCACAACACCCCAAAAGAAAATCCATAACAACACCCAACCGTTCAATCACTAGGATCAAACATAACATGTGTATCATGTAATTAACATGGATGTAAGCCTCTCATAACCAAAGAAGATCAAACTAAATCCATCCACAATGAAGGAAATAAGCCCAATACATCTCCTAAACTCAACATCAATGAATGTAATCATAATGCATAAGGAGATAAACATGCCAAAACTCCTCAAATGAACCCTCCAAAACCATATATCCATAGCTCAAGATCCATATGCATGAGAAGATAAAGCATAAAACATAAAGCACCTAAAAGTAAAAATGAGCAATACCTCTCAAGTGAAATTGAGAAGACCAAGAGTGGGGAATGGGAATGCTCCTCCAAGACATCCAACTCATCATGACTCATCCAAGAATACTCTCCTCATAGATCCATGTTGAACTCATGTCCAACCAAGGTGTAGGCTCCTCGGACTTCTTGCTAAAACTCATCAAGAGTAACCATCTCAACCCATGTCTCTAATCACAAGAGAACTCAAGCCTCACCTATGTCTCCAAGTATCCACGAGTAACTATAACCAACCAATCCATGCCAAACTCCAAATGCAACATAGCACCATCATGAAGTAATCAAGAAAATGATCAATGTACCCAATACCAAGAGAACCACACAAGATCAATGTCAAAGCTTCAGAACATAAACATGACATCATGATCTAACACCTCCTTCATAGGAGATAACATACAACAATGCATACATCCTAGTCTCAAGAGAACAAGTACCATGCCAAAACTCTAACATGTGATCAAGAGTAAACCATGACATAATACCATAACACCCTAAACCAAGAATCAACATATGTAATCAATATGAATAAAACCATCCCCTGTCAATGAAACCAAAGATGCCAATGAACTATCACTACATAAAAGTAGAAACAAGATTCCATCCATGAAACCAACAATCACTATAGAAGACCATCCACCATCAAATGGTGAATCCACATCATTGCCAACAACTCCCACTGAACTATGATACTGAGTCACACATGACATCGTGACAACCATCCTCTCCATAAATATCATCCAAGTCTACACACAAAACTAAATTGTTAGTAGCATAACAAGTAGAACCAAAATCTCCAATCCAATAAGATACCTACAACGTCCAAACCATCATAAACATATCCATCACCACCAATCCATCACTGTCAAAAAACTCCCACTAAAAAGTGTAACCAATCTATCCATGACATCATGATAAACCACATGCTACAAGTCCCAAAAATAATTGTCTAGGTACTATAAGAAACATCCATCCTCTCATCTCTAAGCACACATACCAATGTACAAATGACCAAGAACAAGGCTAGTTGTCAAAGTTTGCAACAACAAGGAATCAAACCTGTTGAATAAAGATAATCCACAACCAAGTCATCCCAATTCAAGTAAATTGGTAGCTAATCCACAACCTACATGACTTGTAGATCCAATCACTAAAACATGCAAAATAATCTTCACATCAGTAAACTAGAAACTGGGATCCATCTAAGAGAATAACCATATAGACCAAATGACTCAAACACTAAATCAACCTCTGATCTGATTTTCCAAACATGTCCATATTCAAGTACCATAGTTAAGGAACCAAACACACTGCCAAATGTACCAACAACTCAACCCAACCATGTCCGCATATCTACATAACCATAGTCAACTACATAGATCTCATATCATGACTATACCTATTAATACCATCTCACCTCCTTAAAATGACAACAAAACTAGCAAACCAAGTGACTAAACCAAGCCACCAAAATTAAACATGCATCAATGTACTGAAATATCAATAGGAAAAGACAACCCATGCCCAAGTCATAAATGTAACATGTAAGTATAGACCGCCCACAACATTGTACAACTTGTAGATACAACAATGCAACATACAAATCCAAGCATATAATGATAACCATGTCAAATGAGAGAATAATATGAGGCGTACAACTAAGCATACAATGAATCCAACATCAAATCTCCAAGATCCAATCATCCATAAACTCATAGTCTCACCATAGTTAAAGTAACCCATAAACAACTTAGATGAAGAAAACCATTCCAAAACAACTCTAAACCTGATCCACTATGTAGTGCTCTAAACAAGATTTCTGTTGACTATTCGAAGTCCAAAATCTGACTCCATATGCACCCAATATCACCTCTCTAAGCTCAAAACAAACACCTGACTTCTAGCTAGAAAAACACTATCAAAATTGTAAAATATCAAAAAATAACTATCACCACAGTGTAGAGCACTGAGTCAGCTTTCCAATGAGTCCAAGAAGAGAAAAATAGATACCACGGGCAAAAGTTATGCCCCTCGAGAGTAAAACACTAGTTTGCACTTGAGGCAATTTTTTTTAGCCACCCTTGGTGGCTAAGGCTATTACTTGGATGGGTGCCACTTTCGGTGGATGGAAGACCTAAAATTCATTTCAAAATCTGATTAATTTAAAAAAATTGAAAAAATTTCCCGCTGGCCCTTTTCAAAAATC
Source organism: Sequoia sempervirens (assembly GCA_007258455.2). Classification (NCBI taxonomy): domain Eukaryota; kingdom Viridiplantae; phylum Streptophyta; class Pinopsida; order Cupressales; family Cupressaceae; genus Sequoia; species Sequoia sempervirens. Next base: position 30,618,337 of record VDFB02056351.1, read on the forward strand.
CATATGTTGAAAAAATTTAATAATAATTTTTGTTTTAATGCATGGGATGCAATCCCGGTGGAATCGATTGGCCTTTCGCCCGGATGGGCCACCACCAATGGCTTAACCTAAGTGTAATTGGTACTTATTAAATGGTAGATAGGCTATGTACTAACAAGGGTCGATTGAATGCAGTGAGCTTGGGGTAAGTCTTCCCCTCCCACTAAACATTTTATTTTTATTTTTAATTTAAAAATTTCAAAGCCCTCTCTATTTTTTTTTTTTAGTTTTCTATTTTGTAGGTAAATATTTTAATCGCGATGGAAAATTATTTTAATTTGGATTTTTTTTTTTCTGAATAAAATATTCACGACTGCCTGATTACAAGAAAAGGGGTTTTTACAAAAAAATATTGCAATTTTTTTGAGTAACCAAAATAGGGAAAATTATATATCAAAATTTGTCTCTCGGCCAACCCAGGTCCACCCGTGAGGTTTGTTTTGGGCCAGGAGATCATTTGTAAGTTTCCCTCCACAAAACCCCCACTTGAATGCAAAACCAAGAAACCCATTTCACCCAAAATTTCTCACCCCAGATCTGCAAACAACCCATCATAACAACAAACCCAAAACCCTCAGATCTGCAATAAACAACCTGTAAAACCCTCATATCTTTCCATGTCTTTGATTCTTACATGCAATACATAGATTCAAACTTAAACAATATTTTTTCTCAACCAAGGGTTATCCAACCACAACCAAAGCTCTGATACCACTTGTTGGAAACTTGCAACCATTTAAAGACAATTTCCACATAACCCAATAGAGAAATCCATGAAACTAAGTATTTAGAATGCACATGCAAGAGAATAGACAACATACCCATGAAAATATGACACAAGATATACCTTGGGAAAACCCTCAAGAGGGAAAAAAATCCAGCCTCCAAAAAAATCCATCTCTCATGTACTATTCAACATTAATATATTACAATACATCTTCAAAGTCTCCATCAACACCATTGAAGCAACAAGCCCTCTCCAAGAAATCCATGTGAACAAGCATGCAACCACACATCCTGTGCCATGCTTCAAACCCTCACAAATGCTAACCAGAGGTAATCATGCAAAATTGCATCATCACAATAACTACCCTTGTGGTTGCTTTTATAGAAGCAAGCTCCCACGAAACCACTAAGTGGTATTACACAAAACAATGTGACTAAAACCATGAGATTACAAAACCATGTCCCTTTATTTAATATGGGTACTTTATTTATTTATTTTCCCCAATATTAAATAATTACATTTTAACAACTTAACTTATGTCCCAATGTTACATGCAACATAAAGTGGCCCCAAGAATAATTATATTAAATGCATTATGCAAGGTGTACAACACACCTTTTCCTAACAAGTCCAATTGATGGAATCAAATACACTAAAATCCAGCGCAAAAGTCGGTGCTAATTGCCTATTGTGCTATTGTGCTTGGCCACCAGTTTGGCCTTGTACCACTCTAATTGACTGTCTACACCAAATTTATTTTTAAAAACCCATTTGTAACCAATGGGATTCCTTCCTTTCAACAAACTAACAAGAACTCAAGTGTCACAATTTTCCAAGGCCATAATCTTCTCTTGTATAGCTTGTATCTAAGAATCACTTTCCTCTGAAGAGAGAACCTCCCTAAAAGATCTAGGTTTATGGTTAGTACTCAAAAATTCAAATACACAATGAAAATATGGTGACTATACTTGTCAATTGGATTTTATTTCCTTGTGGACCTCCTTAAGGTAGGAGTAGTGTGATCTACTTGTTTTTCTTCTTTTGTGTGCTCATCCTACACATCCTCTGAACTCTTTGAACCCTCTTCTACTTCTCCATCCTCAGATCCATCTGATTATTATTCCACATGTGTATCTTTCCACTTCTTAATCCTTGTCTCAAAGTGCACTTTTTGTATCTTATCTTTCTTCTTTGGTTGTTCTTCACTTGAGTAAGCTCTAAACTCCTTGAAAATCACATCTCTAGAAAATATCATTTTATGAGTTAGAGGATTCCAAAGCTTATAAATTTTTACATTCTCGCCATAACCAATGAAGGTGCATTTTTGTGCTTTTGGATCTAGTTTAGATTTCTTCTCTTTATACACAAGAATAAAATACTCACAACCAAAGACCATTAAGTGTGAAACAAAAGGATTTCTATGTATCTACACATCATAAGGAGTTTTATCAATAGGATTTGAACTAGGATATTTATTAATTAAATAAAAAGTAGTACCAATAGCTTTTTCCCAAAAGTATTTATCAATATTAACACCACTCAACATACCCATAGCTCTTTCCATCAAGGTTTGGTTCATTCTTTTTGCTATCTAGACCTGTTAGAATTGACCTACCTCTTATCCTCAAATTCCCAAATTATCTACCATCAATGCTCTATATACCCAAATATCCCTTAGATCAAAAGTACAATACTTCCTCTATGTGTGTCAAGATGCCCATAAATTCTAACAATGGTGATTGAATGACCTGCTTCAAACTTTCTCCTCAACCTTTTTTAACCATCCTCCATCCATCCATAATGGAATTTTTACTATTTGTGTGCTTCTTTTACTAAAAAATCATCCCTTGCAATCATTTTACTACCCAAGCATGGTTATCCCTTTAGACCTAAAAATCCCATAACTCAACCCTCTTTGGACTCAGATATTTTCACCCCTTTATCCATTTGTTTCTAGTTTTTCCTAGTTTTGAAACTCACTCTGATCCATGTGGGGTAATAAGACATGATATTTATTCAATGATTTGTTTATATCTAGTATAGTTGTGCATCTTGCATTAACCTTATACTGCTAAATTAAAATAATATTGTTGGAAGTATATGATTTGATTAGAAGAGGGATATTCCTTGTTTGATTTGTATTCACATTGGTTTTTATATGTTGTTCTTGCTCTAATCATATCGTTCAAGTATGCTTGATGTGTTAATTGGTTCTACAACTAGTTTTGTAACTCATTGTGATCCATGTGGGGTAATAAGACATTATATTTATTTAACCATTTTTCCCTATTTGAATCATTCATGATTTAAGATCCCTATATATGAAACACAATAAGTGCATATTTTTATGCGTTCTTTTAATTAGTTTGTATCATGCATTTATGTTTGCTATGAGTTGGGGGTACCTTTTGATTTATTAATAAGAATAAATGACTTACTTTTATCAATTTATCATAGGTTTATTAAGAGAGTCATAGGTTCATTAGGACATCCATAGGTTCATTAGAGTATTCATAAATTTATTAGGACTGCCATAAATTCATTAGGGAAATCATAAACTAATATTGTGACAGTTATAGGTTCATTACGATTATCATAACTTCATTTGAATGGTCATAGGTTCATTAGGACAGTCATAGGTTCATTAGGACAACCATAGGTTTATTAAGAAAGTCATAGGTTCATTAGAACAACCATATGTTCATTAGAGCAATCATAAATTCATTAGGACTATCATAAATTTATTCTAGGAATTCATAAATTAATATTATGATGATTATAGGTTCATTAGGACTATCATAGTTTCATTAGAATGGTCATAGGTTCATTAGGACAGTCATAGGTTCATGAGGAAAACCATAGGTTCATTAGAGTAGTCATAAATTCATTAGGGAAATCATAACTTGATATTGTGATGGTTATAGGTTCATTAGGACTGTCATAACTTCATTAGAATTGTCTAAGGTTTATTAGGACAATCATAAATTCATTAGGACTATCATAAATTCATTAGAAATGTTATAAATTTATTACAAGTCATAACATTGCATTTAGTGCATTCTAGGGACAAAATGACAATGCCAACACATCTGGATGGATAGGATTATGGTACATAAGGTCCTATTTCACACCCCATCTTGCCCGAATGTTGTAGGCTAGATTGTATCGACACTTTCTCTTAAGATCCCTAAGTGCCAAAAAGTGGAAAACTTTGGTAGACTATTTCAAGGAAATCATGGAACCTACAAAAATTTCATCTGAAGGTACATGGCCATGTTGGTTCCTTCCATACAAACCGTTCTTAGTTTTTGAAATCTCCAATCCACTTGACCGTGGTGATAATTTTTCAAATGTTGCAAAAATCATTAGATGTGTTTAGTAAAAACTTGTGAAGAGCCATAATTTTTATTTTGTTCATTGTATAGCCAAATCAATAGTTCCAACACATCCGGATGGGTGGTTTTATGCTAGGCAAGGTCCTATTTTCTACCCCAACATGCTGGATCATTTCATAAAACATTGTGCCAACACTTTATTAAGAGCCCTAAGTGCCATAAAATGTGGCATTTAGATTTTTTTTTCTGAAGGTATAGGATCACATAGGGTCCCTTAGTTTTTCATATCTCCAATTTGCTTGGCTATGGTGACAATTTTTCAAATGTTGCAAAAAGCGTTAGAAGTGTTTAGTAAAAACTTGTCAAGAGCCATACTTTTCGTTCTATTCTTCATCCAACTAAACTAACAATTCCAACATGTTTGGGTGGGCGGATTTATGCTAGGAAAGGTCCAATTTCAGACCCTAGTATGCCAAATTATTCCAGGCTACATTATACCAACGCTTTCTCTTAAGAGCCCTAAGTGCCAAAAAATGGCAAACTTTGATGAGCTATTTATCAAAAACTGTGGCACTTAGATTTTTTTTTTAAAAGTTATAGGGTCATGTAGGGTCCCTCTACAATAACCTCTCTCATCTTTCATATCTCCAATCCATTTGGCCGTGGCAACAAGTTTTCACACGTTGAAAAAAATGTCAAATGCATTGAAGAGAAAGTTGCAAGGTGGCATAAATTTTGTTCTATTCATTGTGTGAGAAAACTGACAGTGCCAACACATTTGGGTGGACAGGTTTATGCTAGGAAAGGTCATGTTTCCCACCCCAGATACTAGATCATTCTAGGCTACATTGTATCAACACTTTCTCTTAAGAGCCCTAAGTGCCAAAAAGTGGAAAACTTTGACAATTTGTTTATCCAAAAATGTGGCACTTACAAATCTTTCTTCTAAAGGTATAAGATCACATAGGTCCACTCTATAATAGCCTCTCTCATTTTTTCATATCTCCAATCCATTTGGTTGTGGCGATAAGTTTTCATACATTATAAAAAATGTCAAATGCATTTAAGAGAAAGTTGCAAGGTGGCATAATTTTTGTTCTATTTGTTGCGCAACCAAATTGATAGTGTTGTAGTATAAAAAATTGTCATCTTTGACAATTTCACATTGCCACCCTTGACAATTTCACACTATGTCCCCCACCCCCCCCTAAATTATTGAGCCTAATTGACTCCATAATTTCCTAAATTATGCAATTTGAGGCTTATTTTTATCATTTTCCAACAAATTGCAAGCAAATAATAAATGCATTTATTCAATGCCTTACCATTGACACCTAAAATATTGGAAAATAGGGCTATGAATGGGATGCCCTTGGGTAGCTCTATCCCCCTATTTTATCAAGATCAAAATTTGAATATGTCGATGTCAACATTTTAGCATTTGAAATTCAAGTTGCAAATTTCAGCTATCAGGATTTAATTTGTGGGAAATTGAATAAATTCCTATAAACACCTAGTTATTGCATCATTTGAAATCTATCTAGCATGAACAAGAGCTATCTAGCAACAAGTGAACATTGAGAGCAAGAATTATTGTCAAGAGCACTATCAAGCAAGTAAAGAGCTGCATTTCAGAGCTTTATTACAGCAACTCAAGATATAAACATCATGTAAAATCCTATGTGAGTTCATGTATGTTGATGTTATCATTGTTTATGAAGGCTAACCCTTGTTGTAGGTCTCCAAGAAATTCAAGCATTCAAGCAAGCAAGATCCAAGACCTTGAAGTGATGTGCATGACTTTAGTCCTTCAAGGAAGCCATTGAAGGGTGGTGAGTTGCAACACTTTGTTGATTCATAATTCCTTCCTATCATTTATCTTTCCTATCATTGACATTGCCATTGTGTAAGTGGAAACACTAACATGGGGTTTGACTAAGGCAAGCCCCTAAATGGCACACCATTTCTTCTCTCTTTAAATGTGTAGATTTCAGGTTTGGAGAGGATTGAAGGAATTTTGAAGATCATTTATTCATCATTGCATTAAAATCCCTACACGCCTTGTCAACTCATGGAAACTCACCTACAAAATTATCCGACAACGATCTGAAAATTTTGCAAGTGAAAATGAGAGTCTTAGATCTAACATCAGAGGAAAAAAAAATAGAACAAGATACCCTTACAAGGATAGAGATGCCCTTGAGCACCTATTCCCTCCTATTTCAATTGATAACAATTTTTTAGGATAGGTACACATCACTCTGCCCTTCCCAAATCTACCTACAAATCTCTGTTACAGTATGTAAATTGTTAGATGCTTACATTTTTTAGATCAGGGCACATAGTCTAATTATGTTAATCAAGGAAAATCAATTCCAATCCATTTCCAAGTCTCAAAAAGATGCAGATCCATGTTTGATTGAATCACCTTCATGGTTGAAATTCAATCTAATCACCTTGTTGATTTGCATCCTAATGTACCCTTGAAAAAGGAGGAAATCAATCCTAGGTTTTATACATTGAACTTAGGGTTCCCTTTTTCTATGTTACAAGTGTCAAAATATCTGAGTAGGTAGGTTTATGCTAGGAAAGGTCCTGTTTTGCACCACAACATGTTAGATCATTCTAGGCCACATTGTACCAAAGCTTTCTCTTAAGAGATCTAAGTGCCAAAAAGTGGTAAACTTTGACAAGGTGTTTCTTAGAAACTGTGTCACTTAGAAATGTTTTTTCTGAAGGTATAGGGTCACGTAGGGTCCCTTTACAATAAAATCTCTTAGTTTTTTATATATCCAATCCATTTTTCCATTGCAACAAGTTTTTGTATGTTGAAAAAAGTCTCAAATACATTGAAGAGAAAGTTGCAAGGTGGCATGATCTTTGTTTTGTTCATCGTGCAGCCAAAATGAAAGTTCCAACATGTTTGGGTGAGTGGGTTTATGTTAGGAAGGCTCTTGTTTCACACCCCAACATGCCAGATTGTTACGGTCTACATTGTACTAGTGCTTTTTCTTAAGAGCCTTAAGTGCTAAAAAGTGGTGAAATTTGATGAACTATTTCTCAAAAAATGTGGCACTTAGAAATGTTTTATCTAAAGGTATAGGATCATGTAGGGTCTCTCTACAATAACCTCTCTCAAATTTTCATATTTCCAATCCATTTTGCTGTGGTGATAAGTTTTTGGATGTTGAAAAAAGCATCAAATGCATTGAAGAGAAAGTTTCAAGGTGGCATAATTTTTGTTTTGTTCATTGTGTGAAAAAACGTCCATAGTTCCAACACATCCAGGTGGATGGTTTTATGGTAGGAAAGGTCCTTTTTTGCACCCCAGCATGCCAAATCATTCTAGGATACATTATGCAGACGCTTTCTCTTAAAAGCCCTAAATGCCAAAATATGGAAAACTTTGATGAGCTATATCTTAGAAACTGTGGTACTTAGAAATGTTTCATCTGAAGGTACAAGGTTGTGTAGGGTCTCTCTATAATAAACTCTCAATTTTTTTATAGCTCCAAGCTATTTTGTTGTGGTGATTTTTTTTTTGTTGCCCCAAAAACTGTCAGATGCATTCAATGTGAAGTTGCAAGGTAGCCTAATTTTTTTTCTATTCTTCATGGGCCCAAACCATAAATTCCAACACATTTGAGTGGGAATGTATACACTAGGCATGGTCCTATTTTGCACCCCAAATCTCTCGAACGTTCTAGGATACACTATGTTGACACTTTCTCTTAAGATCCTTAAGTGCAAAAAATTATTGAACTTTGATGCACTATATCTCAGAGTAGGTGGAACATATGAACATTCTATCTAAACCTATAGGTGCATGTGAGTCCCCTCTACAACAACCTCTCTCATACTTTGAATACTCGAAACCATTTGGCCATGGTGAAAGTTTTTTTGCTACCTTAAAAACCATCAGATGCGTGCAATGTCAAGTTGCAAGATATCCTAATTTTTCTTCTATTCTCCATGGGCTCAAACCGCCGGTGCCAACAAGTAAGAGTGGTCATGTCTATGCAAGGCATGGTCCTAATTTTCACCCTAACTCTCACTAACGTTCTGAGCTACATTATGTCAATTCTTTCTCTTAAGATCCCTATTGTCCATTTTTTAATAGTCTTTGACATTATTAAAGGTTTGGTTTAGTTAGTTTTTTTCTTCAATCTATCAGAAAACCTTCATATTTAAAAAATGAAACATTTTATTTTACATATTGCATGTCAATATTCCATTGTATGTGTTAGTTAATGATTATGGTTGTGTCACTAAGCCTCTCTTAGTTGAGACATGTAGTGAAAATTGTATAAAACGATATCAAATCTTAGAGAACATGACATGAAGAAGGTTGATTAGAAAGCAAGGTGAAGATCATGGATATGAAGGCTAGAATAATCAGGATATAAATGGTTTTGTTATAGGAGGAAACATAAATGTAGAAAGAGGAGGATGTCATGTCTAAGCACACATACTCTTAGGCGATAAATATCTTGAGGAACTAGTATTGTAGGTGTTGGTGATCATGGAATGTGAGTTTACATAAAAGGAGCTTGAAGACATGTAGAATGTATATTTCATAGGGAGGAGGTTATATAATAGTGTAATAGAATAATGGTGTTATCTTTAGGAGTGGAGATAGCATAAGGGTAAGTCATGGGTACATGAGAGGAACAAGAAGGTTGTTAAACTCCTAGCTTAGATGGTGCACCCAAAAACACAACTAGTGTGGTTTTGGATAAAATACTTTCAATTGAAACTTGGGAATCCACATAGGTGGCATGACATTCATTATTGTTCTCATTGATAAATTTTCAAAAAAAAGATGAAAAGGTTTCACCCATAATATCTAAGTTGGCCTTACATGCAAGATAGATTTGAAGTTTTAATTAGTTAGAGTCATTTTTCTCTATAAATCAATTTTATATTTGAGGAGAAAATCAAGATTAAACTTCCAAAATTGTCTTCACCTATTAAGAAAAGGTGGTAGGTCGATGAATTTTGGGAGGAATACTAGATAGAATGAAAATTTGAGCATTTATGAGCTACATTCCTAGAAGCCTTTAAGGATGAATTGTATCTTGACGATGACTATATGGTTGCAACATGCAATGGTCACAATCAAAATAAAATAAGGAGATGACCAGTTAGTCCAAGCTTGACTCAAATAAGCTTAACCTTGCATAAAGATTTCTATGTGGATGTTACATGCAATGGTCACAACCACAACATATACATGACTAGTTAGTCTAAGCCTACACCATTGTATTTCATTATATCTATGCAAGGTTAGGATTATTTGAGTCAGAGAAACATCGAGTCCTCAAGTACAATAACAACCTATGAACATACAATTAGTCTAAGGTGAATCTAGTTAAAGTCAAGAAGATACGAGAAGCCTATAACTATGTGACAACCATTAAGGAATAGTTCAAGTAGAAGGGAAAGTGGGAAACAATTACCTCACCAAAGAAGACATTACTTTCGAAAAAGAGAAAATTTTCCTACCAAGTATATGGTGCAACAAACAAAAAAATAGACTTGCATGCTCCAATGTTGTTTTCCATGCTTGAATTCTAGAGAGAAAACCAAAAACTTCATAATGGGAAAGAGTGCACCATCAAAAACAAAACATGATTGATTTCAATATGGGATAGGGAGATAGAACCAACCCTACAAATTTTTTGAAATGTTAAAAATTTCTCTTACATAGCATAAAGTAGAGGATGATGATATCAAGCCCTCAAAAGGAATGATTGACAAAAATCCTAGCATTCTAGTCAAAAACACACAAACAACCATGCCAAAAGTTGAACCAAGGTGATTATTCCATGAACATAGATGTGGGTGCAAGGGTAGACACTACAATTTATGACCAATGGTAGTAGCATGAAGAACCTCATTTCTTTAGCATCCACTAAGTGACCAAAGTCACCAACCATGCTTCATCTATAGTAGTACGAATTGAGGTGGTTTAGCTCCTACAATACCCAAGGCACATGTGTTACTCTCCATTGTTTCTTTTCATACGCTCTTTTCTCCTTTTAGAAAGAGTAATTTTGTGATGTAGCTAATGGAAGTCTATAATGTACTCCTTGGACATTGATACATGCATAGTCGCAAGTGTATATATAGTACCAATAATCACAATATAGTTGTATTAGAGGGTAGTAAGAGATACTAGATACATAAAATGATTTCATGCTCAACACGTTTGCTAGATCTAAAGAAGATTATGTCATAAAACTATGTATACTTGGATTTACACAATTCACTATCAATTGACACACAACTTGTAATGGAAAAGATAGATTAGATTTTTGTAATAACTAATTCTAATTATTACCTAATTATATTATTGCAATGAAATTATGAATATTAAATTTTAAATAGACATAACTAAGTAGCTATTGGAAATCATAGCAACACATGTATAATTAAAATGAGTCAAAGATCTATATATATATATCCAATTTCAATGTCATTTACAATATCCAAGTTGACTTGGCACATAAGGCCACATAGTCAATACAATGTATAAATTTACATCAAGGTTACATCGTAGGCTAAGATAGTCATGAAAAAATCCAAGGTTTCCTCTTGACACTCACCTCCACTGGTGGATGAGAACATGGTTGAAGTGCTTTACTGCCCAACCACGAAGCTTACACTTCCCCAAAATTCTTCCAACTTGAAGAATATTTGACCCTGCACAAAAAGTTTAGCAAGAGAAAAGTCTGCAAGGTGGAATATGGTGCATGCCCAAACATCAACATGCATCTCTATCTATGAGTTAGAAAAAATGCAAGATCTATGCTAGGAATGGAAGAGAGTGTCATCAAAAAGTCCATACACACATAATGGGATTATTGCTTGGCCAAGCATAATAATAATGTTGCAACAACAAACAATAGGTTTTAGATAAAGCAAAAACCTATACTCTCTAAACTCCATTTCGACACCTATCTCGGAAGGTAACTTTCAACAACACAATTATTCCATAATAGCTATCTACCCTCTAGTAGCATCTACCTTGTGGTGCTCTAGTCTACTTAGGTGTTGATGTTCTACTCAATTAAGAGAATCTTTTTTACACACTTATCTATGGAAAAGTAATTCAGTCTACTTATTTCCTCATTAAACAAATAATTAGATAAAATGATTCAAATCGAACTGATCAATACGTTATCCAGTCATATCATATACATGACACACGATTACATTCAACGTATATCATTATTCATTTAAGAATGAATTCAATAAGTAACAAAATAAGGTATGTCACAAGTATGTGTATGTACATAGACGAAGGTTTATATGCATGTACACATATATGTGCCAACTTAAGTTATAAATTTGTGTATACATTTTGAAATAAAAACCAATAAATCAAATTGCTATCATTCAAATAATGTTTTAGGTTGACATATCGTTGTCAAATTACAAGAAGTAAAAGAATCTTAAGAACAATTTTGCTGAACAGTTTTCCCACATACTGTTATGTCATTTGTATCAAACCAAGTCGTGATAAAAAACTATGTTGTTGTAGCCAAACAACTACTGTTTATACAAAATGATGCTATTTACAGCTAAACAATTACAATTTATAACAAAATGATGTCAATTATAGCTAAAAAAATATTATTTATAACATAACAACACTGTTTACAACAAACTAATACAATTTATAATAAAATGATGTTTTTTATAGCTAAACATACAATGTTTATAACAGAATGATGTTTACATCTAAACAATTACAATTTGTAACAAAATGATGCTATTTACAAAAATATATAGTTACAGCTCCAAGTTTCCATTGCTTCATTATTTCAAGCTCTATCATTCTGAGAACAATTGTATATATAATACATATAAGAAAATAACCAAATAATGTTGGTATTGATTCTTGAAAGGTAATTAAAAGAACTCAAACGACATACAACTATTTATCAACAATAATATTTTGATCATAATCATGGGATCAATCTTAACAAGGCTTAGGTTTGAAGAACCCTTGTTCAATGTTTTAACAAAATATACCTCTTTCATTTTATGAACGACCAACAAATATTTGACTGTTGTTCTATAATACGATGGTTGAGGCTGAAGCAATATATGCCAACCCTCGGCTCAAATATATTTTCCCCAAGGATGATATGGATGTCATTCATGGAGAATGATAGTTTACATTATCATACATGCGAGCATATTGCTGGAATGAATGAATTTAACATTCCACCATCATCCTCTATGGACTAGGCAACATGATACAATATTATCACTGCGACATAGTAAGGATAACACAACTGCAAAGAATAATAAAAATTCATATTACAACATTGGGCGACATAAGCCCTCCATCGCAACACAATGTAAAAATGATACCCATTGAACCAAGGTCAAAAGGGTGATAGTTCTCGCTCAATATGGGTGTCCATCGAATGGATTTTAACATACAAAATAAAGTACAACATAAAATTTATATGAAATATTCGATGCCTACCCTTAAAGGGTGATATTGATTTAAAAATCGTATCATTCCAATCACAGGCTTATCAGTTCACCTGATAGCCATGTGATGAGCTAAATAGAAGTACATGCAATAGATGCACAAGGGATGGCGGCATCACAAAATTATAGAGAAAGATATGATTGAATTTCCAAGCCTTTGGTGAGACATGCATAAGCGTATCCGAGCAAAGAAAGGCCAGCATGGCCATGCTCATAACAATAAACATATATCCAATTCAATCAAATGATTTGCATAAAGAAATTCGACAAACAAGTTTTATTCAATTCTATAGAATCATTGATATAACAATTGGTCTGTGCATTGATAATAGATGAAATTGTAAATGAAAATGAAAACATTTCAATGTAAAAACAACAAATACCTCTGAATATGAGGATTTTTCCTTTGCCTTTTTCCACAATGCTCGACGAAAAACCCATTCTCTGTCTGTTGGTGTCGATGATATCTCTAAAAAATGGCAACTTTCCTTGTTTTTCCCTGTGCCTCCACTAAAGGGGCCATTTCGAATCTTGATGGACATTAATGTTTAGCCACCCCATTCATAAAATTTGAATATTTGCCCTAATTTTTCAATGGTAGGCCACGAGCTCCTGAGATTTTCTCATGATGTTATTTAAATTCTATCAATTCGACAGTGACAATATCGATTTCAAATTCAATTGTTAAGATATATATATATATATATGTATATATATACCTTAAATATATATATTTATATATTTTCATATTCATATACATTCAAACACATATGTATGTTCTTTGATATATATATGTATGTTTTTATATAGATGTTTTCATGTACATATTCAACATTTAAATAAGAATGAACTTTCATTTTCATTTCGAACAAAATTGTTTAAATGCAGTGGATTTTTTCTTGTCCTTAAAATAAGCCTTTGTGTATTACATTGATTCATTTACATGTTAAGTCACACTTTCTTTTTCTTTAAAATTCTCAAAACTCAAGCTCAAGATAGATAATTAAATATGAATTTCACATGTATTATATTTCACAAGTACATCTTTTCAATCATCAAGTCATTTCAAGTTAGATTAATATAATTCTCCTATATATGAATTTCAAATGCAGTTATCATTCCATTTTGTGGTGTGTGCACCCAAATTCCATCAAGCTTACTATTTGATCTGGGTGAATGATCCTACTTCAACCGTGTTCTTGTCCTTCAACTTGTCATCCTGCAATTACACACACTTGCACTTACATAGCTCATCAAGTAATGTTCAATCTTTATAAAATATAAGATAGTTTCAAAAGATCACATAGTCAATGATGGTCTTTTTCTTTCAAACTTTTCATAAATTTTAAAATTTTCAATTCAACATTTTGAATTTCCTCAATAATTCAAATTATTAGATTATAATTTAAATGCAATAAAAATTGGGTTATGACAATTTTCAAAGCTATCTTTATATAAAAGTATTCTATGCCTATGTAGAGTCTAGTTAAAGTGAGCTAGCTCCCAAAACAAGCCAAATGGTTCACTAAGTAACAAATATAGATCAAGGTTTTGCACCTACTTTGTAGATAATGCAAGAGACTATTGCTTTACAAGGAGAGGTAATTGATTTAAGAGGATCATCTAATATTAATTTTTATTGTAATGTTAAGACCATTCTCATGGCTTGTGATTGTTTTGGTAAAATTATGGTCTATTGTACACCAAAGAAACTCCCAAATGCTTAAGACCATCAATCTATCTCCAAAAAATGTGAAATACCCCAGTAGTGGCAAAAATTACTATACACAAGATAAGAATTGGAAATATCTATAATTTTCCAACCTTTTGTAGTTTTTAACATGGATTTAGCAAGGTCAAACATACCTCCAACACAAATTGCAAAGACGAATTCACATCACACATCATTGCATTGTTTCAATTGTTGTTCTTCAAACATCAAACAATATATCATCATGATAACCCAAGTGACACCCCCAAGACTTATGTTTGTCAAGTCAACTACCAACACATTGCACACATCAATAGCATTGCCCAACAATTATAAGATGATACACATGAAAATAGTTCAACTATTATATAATAACAATCATCCTTCATGACATGCAATCTATACATACATATAACATTAGCAAATAAAAGAAAATAAAGAACAATATATAAATAGAGGACATTATAGAATAATAGCCATACATCTTCCTCAAGAGTACACCATGCACAAGATTGAGAAAACAAATAAAACATATTTACTATTTTTAATTCTATAGCAATCTCAAACTTTGCAGTGCTTTATATCATAAAAATTTCACACATACATACACACATAAATTTATCTATATCCTCATCCTGAGAGTTGTCCACTGGGATTCTAGCCAAGCTTTGATTAATGGGCATTTATGTTACCGGCATTTGTGTTGGTGTGCAAGAACATTCTAGGTCAAAGTTGGTTGGAGTTCCTTTCAAAAAAATCATTTTGGAAATGGGAATGGCTTTGGGTTGGTGATCAAAGATTAAAATGGTAGTCATAGGAAATCATGAGTTGTAGTTCTCCCAAAAACACAACTTAGGGGTTATAGCCAAAACCTTTTCATCACAAATACCAAGTGAGAAAATTAGTGACCATCCCATTATATTGTTAAAAGAGGGGTTCTAACACTTCTTCCTAGGTAATCAGTAGGGGCTCATTTATTTAACAAGTACCCAAGGTGTTAGATGTAAAAATATCCTAGGTCAACCCAAACATCTTATAGATTCTAGAAACTAAGGCAATTCTTTTTATTGATTCTCAAGTTTGTGCCACTAAGGAAGGGAGTGAAAATGAGTTTTAGCACCAAGGAAATAGGAGATAATAGTTACATAGCCATGAACATGGATATCAAAGTTGCAAGGATAGTTTGTAATGTTTACTCTTATGACTGTGGAAAGGAAAATTTCAAAGTCAAGAACACGCATATAAAAGGCATAAGGACAGTTTGTAATGACTTAACACTTAAGGAATTGGTATTATGGATAACAAGAATCAAAGATGCAGTCTCCAAAAAAGGAAAGCACGAGACATCACAATATTTTATGGTTGCATTATAATAATGTTTAGTTTCATTATGTTACCAAATGCTTGTGATCTCAAATTCATCCATAATATATCTAACAAAGACTTCAAAAAATCAAATGCTTGTGCTACCAATATTGTTTAAAGAGGGATGCCCCCTTAAAGAGGCCTAGGATATTTGTAACAATTTTATAGTTACTAATAATGAACTTTGTGTAATTATTCATCCATTCAATTAATCATTTGTAGTGCAAATATGGATAACAGTGGTAAAAAAAATTACATTAACCAAAAAACCATAAGGCCATACAACATTACATGTCAAAATTTAAGTATACAATATATCTAATTAAGTCATAGAGGCTTGCAAAAAATCCATATGGACATAAAATGTCATATCCATAATACAAAATATATGTTCAAAAATGCCACATAGGCATATGACAAAGGACCCTAATACATAGTCATTTCCCACTAGGGGAAGGGAATAGATCACAAGTTTCCTTTAACTATCAACTAGATGAAGATGCATGTGATGCTAGTGTTTTTTGAGTGCGCTCACTCATCCTCCGCTCTAGACTTCTTTGGAGTCCCATCTAATACAATAAAAGTATAGACATTAATATAAAAAAAATGAATTTTGGAATGACATATAACAAAATAATCACTTATCACATACAAATAATCAACATGCTCATCCACAATAGGGGAATGCTTGTGATCTAGAGTGACAAGCCCCTATAGCAAGCATCAAAATAGCAATTAAACTACATAAGAGTATCATTAAAAAATTTCAATAATAGAGTGATAAAAAATAAATATAATGTGAAATTTACTAATCTGTCTCATACCTCTATCAAAGGATCAAAACTTGCTATTGTTGCAACAACACCATGGTCTACTATGGCATGAACATTAGGAGGAGTATCTAATGTCAACATTTGAAAATAAAATAATAAATATTGTTCAATTACCAAAACTACCTAACATTGTTTTATAACACCATTAATGAATACATGTTACTTGGGTGAAAGTTCATCAATGATGATAAGTGCGAGGTCTCAATGTCGAAGTTCCACCATCAAATTGTTTGACATCCAAAGTGAGTTATGAGAAAACCATTCATATAAGGTTCAACTATTCATATGTAATAATTATATTTATGTACTGGTTACATAACTATGGACTCCATGACGTCATGAAATAGGGGTTTGGGGGAATGCCGCAAGTAGCATGAACACTCTAACCTTGAATTTTAATCATAATCAAATTCTACTAATTCAATTATTATTACATTTCAGAATAAAAATAAATAAACATTATTAAATGAACTTTTTGTAATTTACTTGAGCATCAATGTCAGATGTTTCATTCAACAAAGAATCCATCATAACCAACCCATATGCAATTGATGTATCTCGCATAACTACATCCTGACTACTCTCAGGATCATATGTGCAAACAACACCACAAGAGTGACAAAATTGAACTGGAACTTCAGGTCTAGAAGACTCGTCCACATCAAGCTCTACTAGAGGCCTCACATACTGTAGAAGGCTCTAAGTGAGTGAGCTAATGGAGTCCAAGGTGTCCATGCTCAACACTATCCTTCACAATGGAAGGAACATTCACATGCTCCACCACGGGTATAGCCAAGGGTCTTAATGCCAGTTGTAGATTACACTGTGCCCCCACTATGTCATGTGTGGAGCCCCCACCGAGCTACTCTAAAAATTTAGATAGTCAAAATAATTTGGATTCTCATTGAGGACAAACTCACAATAGAGTTTCTCAAAAAATATTGTGGCACCTTGCAGTTATTGCATGAAGGCTAGTAAAAAACCATCCACCACCTATCCCAAAAATTATTTTTTATTTGTTTGTGGTGACACCAATGGATGGGGAACCTCCAACATGCAGCTGATAAAGGTTGATTGGTTCATGGGTTCGTGAAGAGGGCACACAAGTTAGATTTGTTAATTTTCTATTTTATTTTTTTAACTTGTTCATATGAAAGTTTGTTGCATAAAATCATTTTTGTTCCTCCCTCTTATTGGACCAAAAATAAATTGTGCACTCATTGATCCTACATGATATATGATAGACTATAAGGATTCAAAAAGGCCTCTCCTATGAGGGTTTGTTGCAACAATATCTTTTAGCCTTGTAATCAATTCCTCAAGTTCTTTTTTGTTATTTTCTATTTTCCCTAGAATATTTTCTTTTGTTCCTAGGGGATGTCTAGGAATTGAGGGAGGAGTTTGATATGGTTCTTGTTCATGAGGGTCTTAATGAGAATTTTCAACATTTGGAGGTGGAAATTAAAAAAAATAATAATAAAAAACCTAATTCAATCTACAATTTAATCAAAATTTGAAACTAAAAAAATAGATATATACTTACCTCTTTCACCTCCTCGATGTCTCGACAACATCTTGATGAAGATTCACAAGCTCCAAGTGAACAAATCACTTTGTATTTGGCGAGCATGGGTTGAGGAGGAGAAAAATTGTAGAGAAGTCATGGGTTCAACAACATAATGTAAAAAATGAAGTTTGCTTTTTTTTTTTTTTATAATAACTTTTACATTTGGCAAGCACCAAATTCGGTACTTGCCAAACTGGCTTGGTATGACCAAGCCTTAGGCTTGGTCCTTAGAGCCATTTGACAAGCACCAAACATTCAATTTGAGTAAAAAAGAAAAAAAATGACATCTTAATCATGTCACAACTTTGTGCACTTACCCATTAAGGTTCTTGTGAGTCTTACATCACACTTTTTAAAAGAGGGTTTAGGTTACCAACCTTATCCTTTGTCTACATCCCATCCTCCATTGTTTGATGTATCTATGTGTTTCTCTTGTGAGAAGTCAAACCTTTCTTCAAAAGAGAAAGGATTGCTTCTTGCTCCTCATCCTCTATCTAAGAAAGAGCATTTTTTGTTGAGGCTTCTCAAAGCCCACTTGATTACTCTTCCTCCTCCAACATGTAAGAAATTTCATAAACACGATAAAAAATCATTCTTTATACGCATATCATCAAGTGCTTGGCCATTCCACTAGTGAATGCCAGGCCTTGGGCAATGAAATACAATAACTTGTTGACTCTAGTGCCATCACTCTTTCATTTGCTAATGTATTTATTGACTTATCACACAACAAGTAACATTGGGTCTCACCTTTGTCCTATTCCTTTTAAATGATAAACTTTCTCCTATTGTGTTGCTCCTCACTATATGAAATTCATAGCTCTATGTGTCTTCTCATTTCCATTTATGGTGGTACAATATTACTTGCAACCATACTTCATCTATGGTAGCAACACAATAGTCTCTAGCATGGTTATCCTTTCCTATACATCGGGGGAAAGGATAAGTGGTTTTTGACCTGTGTGTACATCCTTCTCGAGGATGCCCTATCTTCTTTCTTCCCCCTTTTTTCCCTTAAAATATCAACATAGTAAATATGCTAATATTTTAAGTGGGGCCATATCACATATCCATCTATGCATCCATACATACACCATTCACACTTCTTGAGCTTTGGTTTATTGATGTGAACCCCTTGTGGTGATGCTTTTCATAATGCTCCTTGAGGCATGGTTATCGATCTAATTTTTGAATCAACATTTTTGCATCTAGATTAGAGAGAAAACCGACCTTCTCTGAAAGTTTTATCTCCTTTCCAAGGTCCCACACCTTGAGATCAATCCTATGTTTCACTAAAATGTTGAACAATAGGTTCAACAAGGGTTTACTTCCAAGTGACAACATTTACTTATATATCTTTATAATTCTAACTCTTAAATAAAAAATTAGTTACCTATCATCATATAATTTTATTATATTTGTTAATAAAAAACTAATAGATGTTATTTTAGTGAGGAGCACTAGAAAAAATACATAGATCGATGATGGAGATTAAAAAATACTACCATTAAAATGATCTTTTCAAGACAATATTATAAATAGTCATTTAATATTATTTCTTAATGTAAGAAAATATTTCTAATACTTGGGTAAGCTCCATCCACTTACTTCAAACTCCCTGGATTGAATCTGCACCTTACATGTTTGCAAATTGAGATCAAATTAGATTGTGGTCAAATCTTATAATTGAGAGAGAAATGGTGTACTTCCATGGACATAGCAGCGAATCCATAGATTTTGCAAGGGATACAATAGCTATAGCAAGTTTGAATATGTTATTGATGTTCAAGATTTATTTAGATAGGTAGTGCGCACTGTCCATGCCCAGTCCACCCACCCAATTTTATGCTTTTGTAGCACCACATTCACTCCCAATGGCAACATGACAACAACAAAAGCAAAGTGAGCTCTGGCTCTGAGAGCAGTGCTAAAGGTGGTGGAGAAGGAAGCCTACGACTCATTTTTCATTGAGAAGCTTGAGCTACATGTATTCAGTCATTTATAATGAATGGTGGCAGAAACAATGGTGTTGGTTGAGGCCGAGGTGGAGGTAGATCTTTCATGGTGGTAGAATGACCAAATTTATAGGTCAAACATACTTTAGGCATTTGTAAACACTCTCTTGTAATTTGATTGGAGATGTGGATGAGTTGTAAGTAGTCCTACAGTAATAAATGAAATTTTAAAAAATAAAGTAGTTTGTGGAAAAAAATTAAGATATTTTATTTTTTAGTTTTAGTCTTATAGTAATAAATGAAATTAAAAAAAATGGAATAGCCTCTTCAAAAAAAAATTAAGGTATTTAATTTTTTTTACAAATATTAATGAATATTAAAAAAAAACTAAATGGATCATATTTAGAAGATTTATTAGTATCAACAATAGCTTTTATAATGTTTGCATAAATTATCATATGATTATTAGTTACATAAAATTTGACTAAATGTATTACATTTATAAGATTTATTAGTTTCAATAATAGCTTTTGTGATTGCATAGATTATATGATTATTAGTTACAAAGATAAAATTCTATAGGGAAGAGGTAGGGATGGGAGTGACATTTTTAGAATTAGGATTTAAAAATATGTTTCTACAAGATACATTTTGAATTCATGTATATATATTAAATTTGTAGTTTTTATTTCAAACTACTCAAATTCCATTTTATTGATGTGATTTTCATACTTGAATAAGATCTTTTCATATTTTAAGTCATAAGAATATTTTCGTTTAGTTTTTATTGTTTCTTTTTCTAAATAGCCTAAAATATTAAGTAGGGCATCCAAATATGTAAGGGGACATCTCTTATAAATGAAAGATTTCTTCTACCCGTCTCTCCATCTCTACGACAAGTAAACATCTTCGAAATGTCACCCTACCCAAAGTTTCTAAGATTTGCATAATTCTTATCGAAACATAAAGATTAACTTGCTAGTCTTTACTTCTAAAAGGATTCCACTTAAGTTCTTTCCTTTTAATAACCAATCCATTATTTCCCTTACAAGACATACAAAATATACGGCGCATATCGTAACGTGCCTTTGAAAGCTATCGTGCACAACGTACTCGGGCCCTTCGTCCTCACGACACTGTTAATCCAGGACATACCTAATAAAGTTAATGGGGTAATAATGGAGCCAGAGGTGACTGCTTCTTCACTACGACTTGCCACTTGGAACATGCAAATAATAATACTTCTAATCTCAGTGCTTTGGGAGTTGGGACGTCTTGCCCATCCCTATACACTTTTTTCCTTATGTACCATTTTCACTGTTGTGATATTGCTATCAGGATTTGACCTGTGTAATTATTGTGAGAGATGGGTTCTTGTGAATCACTATTTATGAAACATGTGTCAATGAATTTGACTCGTATAATTACACTGTTGAATCCTGATAAGATATCACAATTCGACACGCTGTGGAAAATACCTCCTACTCTTACTGTTGTGTTCTAGTAAGGTACCCGCCGATTTTGTGGAGAGGGGCTTGTTAAAAAATATTAAATAAATGAAATGTGACAAATAGAACTAATTTATACTGCTAATTTTTGCTCATCCCATTAAACTTTCATATAGAAAAAGCAAATCCTAAAACCGCTTCGTAACAAGTACGTACTTATCCGTGTCACCACGGAACGGATTTGGTTATAAATCCTGCTTCTCCCCTCCTCAAGCTCGTAAACGGACGGAAATATTTCCTTCTGGACTCAGAGTTTGTATAGACTGGGTAGCAAGATGAGAAAGATGGGGCAGTATTTTGGTGCTCTATTCTTACTCTTAGCTGCAGGGCACAAAGGAGAGGGACTGAGATCAGAGAGTTCTTTGAAAGACATGGCTATAACTTCCGTTAAGGTGAGTCTGGAGGAAGTTAAAATGCTGACCACTGTAGCTTCCTCTCACTCACTGTTGCTTGGCTCGGGATATTCCCCAGAGGATGAAAGTAAGCGTGCTGCGATTCAAGATTGCGAGATGTTGTTCAAATATACGGTGCGGCAGCTGAACGAGTCGTTGAGATTGCTGAGGAGATCGGGAGAGTGGAAGAAGGAGCAGGCGGAGGACGTGCAGACATGGCTCAGCGCTTCTCTCACAGATCAAGTCACATGCATTGAAGGATTCAAAGGTGTTAATGACAATTACGTAGAAGCTGTAAGAAATGTTTCCAAAATTGTCAGTAACTCCCTTGCAATCGTCAACAGCCTTCCCGTGGCCAGTACTTCTCCCGGTCAAAACAATCGCCGTCTTTTATCGGAAGCAGCGGATAGTGAACTCTATTCTGCGAATGGCGGATTTCCGAGTTGGATGTCTCCAATGGACCGGCGGCTTCTTCAGAGCTCTCTGGCGGGTGGCGTGAGCGCGAACGTAGTTGTAGCCAAGGACGGCACGGGGAATTACAAGACCATCTCGGAGGCCGTGAAGGCTGCTCCGACTAATAGCGATAGCCGATATGTCATCCATGTTAAAGCCGGAGTGTACGCAGAATCGGTGGAGGTCTCCAAAGATAATATCATGCTGGTCGGTGATGGAAAATACGCTACGGTGGTTACGGGGTCCATGCACGGAGGTTCTATCCAATCCATGGCTACCTTCGGTACTATTTTCCACACCATTACTCTTTTAAGTTGCCAAAGGACTCTGCTTACATAAAACATGCAGTGGGCCATGAAATATGATCATGCGTATTCTCATATAATAATAGTTATTGTCAGATTACTATTATTTATTATTTGTTTAGAGGTAGAATATTTTCCATGAGCTCTTCTCTATGACAGTCTGCTATAGAAATAGATGTGATTATGTTGCACATGCTATTCATATATCTTCACAGATACATCAACCGCATTCAGATTAAATTTTCTGAAGATTTCGACTCGACCTACCTTAAGATCTTAAATGCATTTGAAGTAGGAGAAGGATATCTTAGTGTGTTTTATATTGAGTAAAGTGAGTAAAGCTGTAGTTATTTACCCAGTTTCATTCAAAATTATTGCGAGTGGTGTCGGGCTATTTGTCATGGCTCTAGGAAAATTCACTACGGAAAATTCACCGTCAACATTTCACTGCAGAAAAATTCACCACCATGACAAATTCACCTCAAGGAAAATTCACCATCAGCAATTCACCACCGCGGAAAATTCATCGCATTGCTGGTGGTGAATTTTCATTGAGGTGAATTTATCATGACGGCGAATTTTCCCACAGTGAATTATTAGTGGTGAATTTTCCCACAGTAAATTGCTGATGGTGAATTTGCCTATACCATTTGTCACATCTCTAGAAATTAATTTCATAAATTAATTATCATTTTGAATATAGATAAAGATGTTGATTAAGAAGTTCACTAATACTTGCTGAAATGACACATTTAAACAAATCTGATTCAATTTTTCTGAATTATACTAACCATCATACCTTTGAAAATTGATCTTAGCCACCACTCTGCAGATCAAATCTAGAAGTCAGAACTAGTCTTTATGATCACTTTCAACTTTATTGTCTTCCAGATAAAAATAATTTGCACGATCTATCAAAACTTTTTACTTTTGTACCGTAGCAAATGATGACAGCCTCCACTGTTGAATTTCCAAGCGCCTAATGATATTTCATTTTCCTTTGTCTCGAAAGAATGATTTTGTAAGGAGAAGCTGTAAATAAAAAATGATTGACAACAAAGAGTGACCATGAAATTCACTCCATCCACTAATCTTAGAAAAGCTGATAAGCAACCACTTGCTTACATTCAAATACCAAATGATTTGTTTTAGAAAGTTGATATATCACTCATTTGTTTATATCACTCGGTCTTGTGCCACAGTGCTGGAAAGTGATTGCTTCTTTTCTTTAATATTTGATTGAGATATTTGAATTAGAGCTAACAATGAGTTATCGATCGTTGAGGCTTCTGGTTGGTTTCAGCTGCTACAGGAAAAGGATTTATCGCGCGGGACATGGGCTTTGACAACACAGCAGGGGCGGACGCTGGGCCAGCTATTGCCCTTCGGGTATCATCTGATCTGTCGGCGTTTTATCGGTGCAGTGTGGAGGGGTACCAAGATACCCTATACGCCTATTCTCAACGCCAGTTCTACAGAGAGTGTGACATCTCCGGCACCGTAGATTTCATCTTCGGCGACGCCTCCGCAGTGTTTCAGAGCTGCAACATATTATCGCGTAATCGTGGCGATGGGATTGCAAATTATATTACGGCGCAAGGCAGAAGTAGTCCCGAACAAAACAGCGGCTTCTCTATCCAAGCCTGCCAGGTGTCGGCGGAGTCCATTCACACATTTTTGGGCAGACCGTGGAGGGAGTACTCTCGTACAGTATTCATGCAATCATTCCTAGACACTAACATCGATCCCGCAGGTTGGTCTGAGTGGTCTGGTAATTTTGCATTGAAGACTTTATATTTCGCAGAATATATGAATTCTGGACCGGGAGCAGGAACTGCCAGTCGAGTCCAGTGGCCCGGATATCATATCATTTCAACTGCGACGGAGGCCACCAAATTCACTGTAGCAGAATTTATATCTGGGAATTCGTGGTTGCCTGCGACTGGTGTTGCATTCCAATCTGGATTAGTTTGATGAGAGATCAGTTTTCATAAATTTCACTAGATTACTGAACTAGCGTCGCATATTAATAAAAAGCCACCAGTTTTATGTAGTTAATGTATTTTGCTAGAAAAAATGCCGATTTGCAATCTCAATCCCTCTTTCATAATAATTCTTTTTGAAATTATTCCAACCATTACGTAGGAAAATGTGGCGAGATTCTTCTCTCTGCCCACTGTCCTCGTCATTGCGTCTAAATCTCTTGGGGAAAAACATATTTAAAAGGCAGTATGTTTTCTTATGGTCATCATAGATTAAATAAGTATGTATCTCATAATTATAACTATAAGCTAAATATATAGATGATATTTTAACATAATTATTATATCTATATATTAAAAAAAATTATGTAAAAGATGAGGGATATCTCAGTTGAGAAGAGAAATAGATTTGTGGAACAGTTGTTATTATAATTTTATTTAAATGTGCATCCATGGTTAATAGATTAAAACATCTTTGAAGCTAAAACTATCAATCACATCTTGTTGTGCAATGGGTATGCTGAAAAGGTGTGGAAGATCAATTAGGGAAAATTTTGGTCTATTTTTACATATATTTGTGCAGTACATGAGGTCAATTGTAGGTCATTCATCAAATGATATTGTTTGTGCAAAAAATGTCTCAATGGAGAAGTGATAGATTTAAATCAAATATGCAAAGCGGGGAAGAAAGGAGACGAGAGGCAAAGAAGAGATTGCGGGGAATCGAGAGATAAAGGATCGAGGAACAAAGATCGAAGCAGATCCGGTAAGATCCATCTCGAAGAATCGAGATCGAAAGCCGTCCGGGGCGAAGTCGAGATCGAAAGAATAAAGACAGGATAGATCCGAATCGAAGGTCGGCGAAACCAGCAAAGATCAATCACTCGAAAGTCGAGGATCCGGCGGCAAAGGAAAAGATCGTCAGGTGGATCAAAGATCGAGATCAGGATCAGAACACTCAGGATATTGACGCTTGCGTCAAAGACAAAAATCTTGCGTCGATCAGAACCGCCGATCAAAGGATCAGAGTCAGGGCAGATCAAATCCGTCAATCAGAACAGATCGAAGATCGGAAATCAGATCAAAGATCTCGAAAAAGATCATGTCGAAAGGACGTCAATGTCAGAGGAAAAATCCGTCATCAGATCAAAAGTCAAATCTCAGATCCAGCGCGTCGAGAAATCAGAGATCGAAAAGAAAAATCCGTCGAATAAATCAAAGATCAGGTCGAAGTCAATCAATCATCCGCATTAAGGTGCGAGTCAATTTGTAACTGATAAATTAATAAAGATGTTAACATCTAGTATGGTGGCTATAACTTTAATAAATTTTTGTATAGATGGTAATATCTTTAACAAAATATTGAATTATTTGTAATTGACATGTATAACCTCATTTTGTTTATTGGTTACATATGCACTACCCTTTAGTGCCCTTATCCCCTTATACTTGTGAAGATAGAAGACATATGAGGGATCAAAATATATAATATTTGCAACTATGGTATTTGACACGTCATTCAAAACTCTACTAATTTGTAAGATGGATTTTATAGAGGAGAGAGTGCCAAGCTACTTGGAAATTGCATAGGACGTGTCATTTTTCATTGAATATGTATGGAATTACAAAATATTTTTTTATTTGACTCCATGGCAATTGATCTATTGTATCTTGTTTCCAATTCCTCTTGTTTGTACTTGTTTCTCACCTTTGCGAATCTTAAATTACACTGTCATTATTTTTATTTTACATATACTTTCTTTGCTTTAGTTTCAAATACAACCTTATAACTATGAAGATTATATTTTCATTATATTTTCTTAATATTGATGTAAGTGTGGAATAAGTAATGAGTAAAATAACTAACAAAACTTCTTAATAAGACATTATATCAAGATAATCAACAATAATTAATCTAATTGAAACAAGAAAACTCTTGAAAGTGTCATATTGTTCTCTATCTCCAAAGATTTATTAAGTCACATGGCTCTCAGATTTGGTAAGCATTGTGACTGTTAAGATGCCAATCTAGAGAATGAGATGCTGCTAAATGCAATAATCTAATCCTATATGGTGATGTCTAAATGATATGGTGAAGCTACTGTAATCTAAATTGACATGAAACTTGATAGAAGAAAGCTACCGTAAACTATGATGTAGCTATGATATTAATTCTAAAATGCTAAGATGCTTGATTGCTCAATTGGTATTCCTACAGAGTAAGTTTGCACAAAGTTGGGATCCATTTCCTGTAGAAGAAGGTTGTATTTATAGATTCAGGGTAGCACATTTGTGAAGGGGCAACACAACAAAGGTCTAGATTTAAATCTGGAGGATTGAATGGTGAGAGATGAAGAAGCCTGAGCTGATCATGGGGATTGTTCCTCCCTAGAAAAACACTCAACCCGAAGATAGGAAGAATCATTGGAAGAGGGTGAAGAGGATTACCTGCAAATTTGTCTCCAAATTTGCTCGTAAAGGTTGAGATGAATTAAATTAGACATTTCATATCTAATTTGGTAGGTGAAATATGATGAGTTGTAGAAATATGTGCATAAATTTGAATATTTGGATTTGTTTCAAATTTAGGAAGAAATAACAATTATTAAAATAAACAAATGTTTTTTTTGATATTGTTTATTTAATAAAAGAGGGATAATGATAATTAAATAAAAACTATTGAAGTTTCAATTATTTAATAAAGAGAGAAAAATCAGAAGAATATAGATGTGAACTATATAAATAAATATTTCTATTTATTCAATAGTAGATAAATTTGATTATGATAATTAAATAAAACAAAGTGAAATTTGTTTATTTAATTAAGACGAAATAATAGAATAAAGATTGAAGAATTTAAAAGATGAACTATATAAATAAATATTTCTATTTATTTAATAGTAGAAGAATTAAAGGTTTATTAGTCAAATAAATCATATTTAATTAATTAGATTATCCAGACCATTTTTAGGTGTATACATTTTTCCCCTCTTTGAAGTGATGTTTTTATGCATTGCTTCAAAGAAAATTTTGCTACTATTGCCAATATTGACGAAATTTTTTCATTATGCCTCAGATGTTGATTTTGTTGTGATGATGAATATATGCCCCCTCAGGAGATAAATTGATGAATTTTTTGATTTTTTATAGAATTTTTCAATTTTTTTCATGATTTTTTGATGATGTTCTGATGATTTGATAAAGGTTTGATGATGAAATAATTTATCTCCCAACAAACAGTTTGAAAGATGCCCCTGTGATGAGTTTTGAATTAAGCCTCTAGTAAATAAATTAAATAAATCCCATAAAAATCACCTCTAATCACTCTGTAAAAAAAGCTAAAAGGGTGATTTAAAATTCATTTGTGCAATTTGAGTCTTGAGAATTTGGAGTGAGAGAAAATTTGGAGCAAGATGTCAATCCCATACCACACTCACTATTTCAAGCGTGTGCGTAACACAACCACCCAACTACTTATGCACCTCCGGTACATACCCGTGAACCTCCTCGTTTTTCGTGTTTTTCATTTTTCGCGTGTTTATTTCAGTTTTAAACATTTTGAATTATTTTAGCGCATTTGTAGGCCATAGTAGCACATTTAATTTATGTTTTAGTGCATCGACTAGAATAGCGCATAGATAATCTTTTTTAGCGTATAGATAGGATAAAATAGCGCATATGTTGTTTTAGTGCCTAGGTCAAAATTTTTAGCGCATACGTAGGGTAAAGTAGTGCATCCGATGATATAGCACATTTGTTGCCTGAAGTGGCGCATTTTCCTCTTGAAATGGTGCATTTGATGAAATAATGCTTTTACTGGTTGTTTTAGTGCATTGAGGTGTTTTAATGGTGCATCCAATATTGTGGTGCATAAAAACACTGTTTTAGCGCATTGAAATCAAAATGATGTAATTTTCCAATCTTGTCCTTGAATATGTTGATTTTTTATCGTGTCAGCCGTTGATTTGATATGATTGATGATCTCAGTAGAGTAGATGATGTTCAACCTTATGGTGGGCAAGGTTTGATGATTGATTGACGATAATTATCCTCATGATAGGCGAGAAATAATTATAGTTTGATTTGATAAACCTCATGATAGGCGAGGTACAATTTAAGATTGATGATTAACCTCATGATAGGCGAGGTTGATTGATAGTTTTGATGATCGAACTCATGATTGGCGAGGTTGATTTGATAGTTGTTCATGAGATTTTAGCGAACTCTTAATAGAGTTGATTAAATTTGATAGGCTGATTGATGTTGATTCATAAATATTTTTGAATTTTTTTTTTTCGTGATGACAGGAGTCATTTGCTAGCCTATATCTATTCGAGAGTGGTTTCCTAGGACCTTTGATTTGATACCTCAACTAGTGCAGCCCAACACAACAGTCATCACATGTTGTGGTTTGTCATCTCTTCTAGATATGCCCCAAATTATGATTAATCGGGGTCTCCTGATAGCCCTAGCAGAGAGGTGGCATAGCAAGCATAATACCTTCCACCTTCCTATTGGCAAGATGACAGTCACTCCTGAGGATGTTTGGTGGATTTTGAGGATACCCATTGTTGGAGAGGTTGTTGTTTATGATTCTTTAAAGCAGGGTGGGACCGATGCTCTATGCAGAGTATTTCAGGATGATCATATTTGTGGATACAAGATTCCATGGCATGAGATGGTGGATGCCTATCCCACCTTTCCTTCAGTACTTGCTGGTTTTATTGGAGGGTTCCTTTGTCCTGATCCCAGGTCAAAGGGACTTTCTATTGGTTGGGGCCATATTTTGGAGAGTTTGATTATTCACGGTACCAGATATGCATGGGGCATGTGTATGCTTTCCCATCTTTATCACGATTTTCATTCGGTTGTCTACCTCTAAGGTTGCAATTTTTCTTCAGGAGTTACATTGCTTTAGGTGTGGGCGTGGGAGCATATAGTTGTTACGCATCTAGTGATGGTGAGATAGTGACCGACTATGAGGCCATATGTTCACATATATACAGGTCGTCTTACTCAGCCTAGACTGGGTAAGTTAGAGCATTGGAGGAGAGTTTTGGATGATTTGGAGGCTGTTACATGGAGGCCCTATCTAGATTGTGATCACTAGGATGATGATGATACTGAGACGAGTTACCTTTGTTAATCTATGTTTTTGATTGGTTCGACTCATTGGGTGATCGAGAGATTTTTATTGAGGAGGGTGCTTAGATAGTATGGCATTGTATAGGGCATGCCCTAGGGAATTTCACATTATGCCCAATGTCAAATTGATTCTACTGAGTGGGGACCCAACCTTTCATATGATATTGTTATTCAGGAGTACTTGAACCTACATCCTTCAGATTGGGATATTCGTCCTAACATTATCGAGCCTCTGATTACTATAGACTATGTAGAGTATCTTGCCTTACATCCATTTCCATAGATATTTGTTCCTGACAAGCCAGTGCCACTACCTAGCAAGGAGGAGGTTGTAGTTGTACAAGGCCATCGATGAAGGAGAGAAGAGGGTGTGGAGGAGGAGCAGGATGTGGAGGGGGAGTAGGATATGGGGAGCGGTGATGAGGATGATAGTAGTGATGATGAGGAGGTATACAGTGGTGGTGGAGATGGGGGTGGAGATGATGGAAGATATGGTGGTGGAGGATCTGGTGGGGCCAATGGATCAGGTGGAGTCAGTGGATCAGTACTAGTTTTGGATGTCAGAGACATCATGGTGCCTCATAAGAGGTGATCACTAGTAGCTCCTGTAGAGCAACATGTGTAGATCGGTGTACATTCCCAGTAGCAGTAGATGTAGATTGTGAGCCTACAGGTGCAAGTACAAACCTTACAGGGGCAATTGATATAGGCTCGAGGTTTATTGGTGCAGAATCAGATGTAGATGCAGACACAGGCCCAGTCTCATGCACATACTCTTTCTCAGGTACATGTACAGTTAGCAGCGGCCCAGGCACAAATTACCAATTTGACAATGCAGAGAGATGTAGCTAGATGGGTTGCAAAGCAGGCACAAATTATCGCTGAGAGATTACAAAGATTGGCCGATTATATGAGAGAGGTTCTTTGTGTGGGTAGAGAGGCAGAGTATTACAGAGGCAAATACCATGATGTCATTACCTACGAGCAGAGAGTCAATTATGCCTAGTCTCAATCAGGCATGACTCGTTCTAGGACTGTTAGTGTGGGTGTGACACAACCTCTTCCTAGAGACTCAAGAGATTCTGGTACATCTGGTGGGGGAGGTACTAGTCCAGCGATGCCAGCACCATTGGGAGCTAGTAGTAGTTAGCTCATTATTGGATTTTTGGATATGCTTGAGACTTCGATGTGCACTTCTGATATTTTGATTCACAACCATTTTTGATGTTGTATCTCTTTACATTTTAGACATCATTGTATACTTGACATTACGATTTTTGAGATTTATCTGATATGCGACAGATTGATTGATCTATATGTGTTTATATGATTCTATGATGAATGCATTTAATTTCCTATTTCTATATGCCATGTGATGATTTATGTTATGATGTTATGGATGCAATTTAATGATCATTATGATATGCTATGATTTATATAAATGTTTTATGTGATAATGCCTATAATGATGATGTATGGATGCATGATGATAGTTGTATGATAATGGATATATGTAAATGATATGAAAATGCATCTATATGTATGATTTTTGGATATGATTTTAAATGATATATGACATAATGATGAAGATGAATATGATGTACTCTATTTTTATTTTTCTAATGCAAATTAATGATGCAATAAATGGATGAATGAATGATCAATATAATGGTACTTTGAATGTATGATATATGATATGATAAATGGGTGAATGAAAATGCAGCTACATAGAGATTTGTTTTTGATAGCTTTTCTCATGCAATTTTATGATGTGATGTACAAATGAAGAAATGACATGATTAATGCAAATTATATGATCAAATGTTTGAATGATGGAATGATATAATGATGTTTTCTATTGTATGCAATGAAAATGATTATGCATTATATGATAATGATGATGTTTTTGTTAATGTCAAGTATACTCAATCCATTTAATGAGAAAAGATAACATCGTTTTTGAATTCTTCACCCATCTTTGTAACAAATACTCTGCAGATGTAAAACTATCTTGAATGCAATCTAATTTACCATGCAAATCTACATGCAAACATTGGCATCTTAACAGTCCTTTTATTTTTCTTTTTATCATCATGGAGCTTTTAAAAGGTTTCAAAAAGTGAGTACAAGCATCAATGGTATAATTTAGACCAATGATGACCTGCGTACTACTTTCATGATTTTTGATATTGCAAGGTAACACAAGCATCTAGGTATAATTAAACTGAGATGACCTGAGCATTTCTTGCGTAAATAGACAAGAATCAATCATTTCATTATGTGAATTGGAATGTCATTAGTGATACTTTGTAGAGCATGTCTCGTGACAATTCACACAATAAATAATTAATTCACAAACAATAGACAAAGAAAAAAATCATTCTTCTTCCTAGCTTCTCTAGTTCAATACATCATCGAGTTACTCCAAAGAAATGATAAAAAAGATCAAAGTATAACAATTCAACCTCTACTTTACAGTATTTCAATCATTACTCATATTAGATCATCCATCTAGAGTGTTGTTGTTATGATTGGTTTGATTTCAACTATCTTTGATGTGGATGGTTGATTTTTTGAAGTGATCTGATGTTTGATGTATGCTCCATGTTGAGTTTCCCAATGATCATTGTGCTTGCTGCGTTATCATACTGTTGTTTGTCCATTTGTTTAAGCTCAAGTCTATTGCCCCTAGTGAGTTCAGGATTTTCCCCCCAAGCTAGGGTGTGACACGATCACTTTGCCAGGATATGTACATGATGTTCGTTTCTCAAATGATAGGTAGAAAGATGATGGCAAAAGTGAATGACCAAGTCATGCATCTAACATATGGAAAAGTTGGTTTAAATCACAAGTAGCGCCTGTTTCCAGGTTTTCACTACTTGTTTTTATTACACTTTTTCAGACTTTATGATTTTTTTTGTATTTTCTCTTTTTCTGATTTTTTTGTATTTTCTCTTTTTGTATTTTTTTTTGTATTTTCTGTCACCAAGATTCCCATTTTCCAGGTTTCCATCAAGGAAACCATTTCAACCATGCACTAGATGATTTCATGTATAGAAATTCCTAAGATGGATATTGTTGATAGGTTCATCGAATAGATACCCTTCAGGTGTAGACAACCGATAGGTTATAGATCCATAGACTGACATGATTACAAATGGACCTAGCCAGTTAGGTTCAAACTTCCCTTTCTTTTCTTTGTCCTGTTGATTTCTAGGGTTTTCCTTTAGGACCAAGTCATCAACTTGAAAGATTTTAGGCTTTACCTTGTGATTGTAGCTTTTGAACATTCTCTATTGGTATGCCTTTAAATGGTTTATAGCTTGTTGATGATGTTCATCCAACAGTTCCATCTCTTGAAGTCTAGACACTCTATAATCCTCATCTGGAACAATTCCTTTCAACAACACATGGAGTGATGTAATCTCAACCTCAATGGGTAGTACGACCTCTGATCCATATACCAAGGCATATAGTGTTGCTCCTATAGGTGTTTTGATGCTTGTACGATATGCCCAGAGAGTAGGATTTAATTGAACGTTCCAATCACGTCCAACATCCTTGACAATCTTCTTCAAGATTTTCAGAATAGTTTTATTTGAGGCATCTGCCTAGCCATTTCCCTAAGGATAGTATGGTGTTGAAAAATGATGTTGGATATGAAATTTATCACACAGTTCCTACACATCCTGATTCTTAAAAGGTCGACCATTGTCTGTGACAATGGATTGAGGTATGCCATACCTACAAATGAGGTAGTTCAGTATGAAAGAAGATATATGCTTCGGACCAGTGATTGTTGTTAAGGGAACCGATTCTATCCACTTTGTAAAGTATTTTGTTGCTATGATTATAAATTTGTGTCCATTGGATGAAGACGGATTAATCTTTCCTACCAGGTCCAGTCCCCACTGACAAAAGGGCCATGTTGAAGTAAATGGTTGAAATT
Organism: Sequoia sempervirens; assembly: GCA_007258455.2. Classification (NCBI taxonomy): domain Eukaryota; kingdom Viridiplantae; phylum Streptophyta; class Pinopsida; order Cupressales; family Cupressaceae; genus Sequoia; species Sequoia sempervirens. The sequence goes on from VDFB02056351.1 coordinate 30,652,114, forward strand.
CTTGTGCTAGCGCATGGATTAAGTTACCATGGATCTGACATTTCTAGCATTTCTTAACAAACTGATAAGGCTCCTTCTCCATATTTGGCTAGTAATACCCCAAACGGAGGAGTTTCTTTGCTAGGGTTAGTTCGCTTGAATGAGTTCCACAAATACATTCATGAACCTCATGTAAAGTTGTCTCAGACTCATTATGTTCTAGACATTGAAGAAGAGTACCATCTAGATCTCAATGGTAAAGTATGTCAACAATTAATGTATGTCATGTGGTTTGGCGAATGAAATTTTGTTTTTGATTTTGGGAAAGATTGGGAGGGAGGATATTGTCTTTCAGGTAAGCATAGGTCTTTCCATAGATTGAGGACTCAGTGTCAAATAAATGGCATATGGTCTAAGATTCTAGATTATCATAAGCAAGATTAGACACTTGTTCCACAATAAACTCATAATGACCTCATTTTTCTGGCAAGTACAAGAGAGAAGCAATTGTTGCCATAGCATCTGCAACTTTGTTTTCTGCCCTTGGAATCTGTTCAAATTTGATATCCACAAAGGAATTTTTAAGATCTTCTATCATCTTCTTATATGGCATCAAATTTTCATCCTTTGTCTGATATTCATCATTTACTTGATAGATTACTAGTTGTGAATCTCCATATACTTGTAGTTCTATGATATTCCATTCTACCGCCACTTTGATGCCAATAATTAATGCCTCATACTTAGCTACATTATTTGTACATGGAAACATGAGTCTATAGGACCTTGGGATGGTATGTCCTTGAGGTGTGACAAATAGAATGCCCACACCAAACCCACATTGTGTGTATGACCCATCAAAATAAAGCCTCCATTGTTGTGTTGTCGCAGTAAGAATGTCTACATCAGGAAACTCAATGTTCATTAGACGATCATCAGATAATGGAGCTTTAGCTAATTGATCGACAATCACTTGACCTTTGATGGCTTTCCTATCCACATACTAGATGTAAAATTCACTCAAGATCATGACCCACTTGGCTAGTCTCCCTGTTAGAGAAGCCTTGCTGAGTAAGTACTTTAATGGATCAATCTTTGCAATGAGCTTAACCGTGTGAGTCAACATGTAATGCCTCAACTGTTGGGTATAAAATACCACAGCCAAACATGCTTTATCGATGAAGGTGTAATTTATTTCATAACTATTTAGAGTCCTGTTGATATAGTAGATAACTTGTTCCCTTCCCTCAGGATCTTCCTATGCTAATAGAGCTCCTAAAGAAATGTCTATTGTTGCAATGTATAATAACAATGGCCTCTCTTCTATAGGTGGCATTAATATGGGAGCTAACATTAGATATTGCTTTATTTGATTGAAAGTAGTTTCACATTATTCATCCCATTTAAAAGAGGCATTCTTATGTAGTAAATGATTGAAGGGATGGATTTTATCTGCTAACTGGGAGATAAACCTTTTGATTGATTGTAGCCTGCCTTGTAGAGATCTCAATTGATTGATATTCTTTGGTGGCGACATTTCCATTATTGCCTTGACCTTGGTAGGATCCACCTCGATGCCTTTTTCTGAAACTATGTAACCTAGAAGTTTTGTCGATGTAACCCCAAACACACATTTCTTAGGATTTAATCTGACATTGAATTTCTCCAATCTGGTAAAGATTTTTCCAAAAATCTCCAAATGTCCCTCTCTGGTGTATGATTTTTCTAATACATCATCCACGTAATCTTCCATAAAAGTATGCATCATGTCATGGAAAATAGTGGTCATTGCACGTTGATATGTTTCACCTACATTTTTCAACCCAAAGGGCATGGAATTCCAACAAAATGTGCCCCAAGGACACATGAATGCTATCTTTTCTTGATCTTCGGGTGCTATCTTGATTTGGTTATACCTTGAGAAGCCATCCATTAGTGACAACATTGCATGTCCCACTGTTAAGTCCACAATAATGTCAATGCTTGGTAAAGGAAAATCATCCTTTAGACATGCCTTATTTAGATCTCTAAAATTTGTGCATATTCTGATACTATTATCTAGTTTAGATCATACAAGTACAATATTTGAAATCCACTCAGCATAATCGATAGACCTGATGAATCCTGCATCCAACAACTTTTTCAGCTCAACCTTTACCATCAAGGCAATATGTAGATGCATTTTCCTTATTTTTTGTTTCACAGGTTTTATCCCAGATGGTAGAGATAAATGATGCATTAGAAGATCTGGATCTAAACCTGGAATATCTGAGTATGACCAAGAAAATTTAATGCTTCCATCTTCAAAGAACTTGACAAATTATGGCTTTTCTTGTTCAGTCATTGATGCTGCCAGATGTAGAGTTTTTTTCTTTTCTGTTGTGCCAATATTGATAGACTGGGTAGGCTCCACCAACATTGATGACATTTCATGATAATGTTCTGGAAGGGTGTCAAATCTCCCATCCTTCAGTGCCTCCGAGAGGTTTTCACTGTCATATAAGTTCTTTATTTTTACTTTTTCAAAATCTAATGCTGCCATTGAATGGTTTTCACCATTAGATCCATTACTAGATTGTTTTCAATTTTGCAACTAAAAGATTTGACACCCTCCTGACTTGGAGCACTGTTATGAGATTTATGATTAGCAATTGTGTTAGGTTCATCACAACAAAGGAAATTTACGATAGCATTATCATTCACAAAGATAGGAATATTGATAGGTTCAGTTGGTTCCTAGTTGATAAGTTTAGGATGCATTAATGGTAAAAGGTCATTAGATTGTTTAAGGTCAACAGTAGTAAAGGTTCTAATAGCAATGTTGTCAAAATTTTCAATGGTAATGTTGAAAGGTCTATGATAGTACTCTCCTCCAAGTCATCTATCTCACTCGATATCTGTCCATCCTCACTTGAGTCATCAATATTTTGTGATCCAAATACAAGGGGTCTAGTCCCTGAGCTTTGTCCCTCCTCGCATGTGGGTGCATACTCTTTTATGCCATCAATTTGTATGTCCTTGCACAATGTTTCTGATAAAGAATCCCACTCATACTCATTAGAATCTATCTCAGAACTATACCACATTTGAAGGATTCTTTCTACAACTCTATGAGTGTTTTCTTCTTTTGTTTCCCTTGTATAACCCAGTCCTATTTTGTCTTTTGGTTGAAGTGTGAGAGGTTGGATGGGTTCTACAATGCCTTCTTTTATTTTACCAATAGGTCCTTGTCCTTCATACCCCATTTTCTCTAATATTGTTTTTCCCTTTCCATATTGATTTGTCTTTATGTTGATATTTGCCGATGTAGAAGCTTCCTCATCTTTGTAGAGCCAATTGAGAATGGCCTTATCTTAAGATTCTTCTTCTAGAGTACTTTTCTTTACAAATCTATCATTTAGAACTATGGTAGGTGCTGATGATTGTTGTGTTGATGATGATGGCTGTCCATATGTCCTTGGAGATGGGAACAATTGTGAAAAACATAAATATTTCTCAATGGAATACTCTCCTATGCCTTTGTCTTTTAACTGGATCTTGTCCTTGAATTGTTGTGATGGAGAATCTAATTGAGCTCCATTGTTTGATGGAGTGAAGTCAACAATACTTGTTTCTTTTGACTGGTCCTTTTTCTCAACCCATTTAGATATAAAATTTAGTTATTTTTCACCATTGGATGAACTAGAAGTGTTTGCTTCCATATTATGGGGTACCAAAGTGTCTTGAGTTGTTTTAAGTGTGTTACAAGTTTGAGGATTATTGTGATCAGCTGAAATAGTGACTTCTTGTCTATTGACCAGAAACTTTAAACACTGATGATAAGTTGATGGTACTACTTACATTTCATGAATCCAGGGATGTCCCAAGAGTATGTTATAAGGGAGCTCTTTGTCTAATACTTGACAAACAATATTTTTCACAATTGGTCCCACTTGAATAGGCAATACAATCAACCCCTTGGAGGATCTCTCTTCTTCATCATAGGATTTTATTGTGATCTTTCTTCTGGCATCAATAGCATTATTAGAATAACCTAGTGCACAAATCAATTTTAAAGTGCAAATGTTTAAACCAACTCCACCATCTATTAAGACACGTTTTACTCGGTGTTTGTGGTTTAATAATTCAATATGAAGAGCGACATTATGTGGATGAGTAAGTGACACATCATCTTGTTCAGAGAATGATAAGCAATGAGGCATGGTTAAGTGTCCCACCATAGCCTGGAATTGACAAAGATCTAGATTATTGGGTATGGTTGTGGCCACAAGAGCATGTTCCAAAACCTCCTTAAGAGATGGTGAGATTTTAAGGAGTTCCAAAATTGATATTTGTGCTGTTATTTTTTGTAGTTGATCTTTGATGTTGTATTGATTTGAAGGGGTAGTAATGGTTTTAGATGAAACTGACTTTCAATATTACCTTGGATTGCCCCCTTGTTGTCACATTGACTGGTTGATATTCTTGATTTTCCCTGATTTTTATGACATTGATCTGATTGTTGGATGTATCCATGTTTGGGATTAGATCTATGGGTATGATGTCATTGGTTTCCACATTATCAATTTGATTGTTAGCAACATCATTATTATCAATTGTAGAGATACAATGAAGTGTTGTCATAAATGTAGTTTACATTTTTACCTTTACCGTTTGTAGAAGAAGATTCTCCCTTTTCATAATTTGGTAAAGGATTTTTAAATGCACCATGATCATTATTTGTTTGAGCTCCTTATACGAATAATTTCTTACTGTCAATCAAATCTTATACTAGATGTTTCAACTGCATACAATCATTTTTTTTATGTCCTTTGTTTTTATGAAAGTTACAATAGTCAACATCATTCCACCAAGATGGTTTTACTTTTGGTTCCCAATTTCTTGCTTCAGGTAAGGTGATAAGTTCATTTGCAATAAGTTCTCTCATTGCTGATTCTAGTGTTTGTCCCAATGGTGTGAATCTTCATTGATTTGATGGTCTTGGATATGATTGTGGCTTAGATTCTCCATTGTTCAGATTATTGTTTTGATTGACATTCTGATTGATGTTTTGGTCATTGTTTTGATCGGTCTTTGCAGTAGTTGTTGTCAAATTAAATACTATTTTCACATTTTTCATGTCATTTGTAGTATCATTGTTTCTGGTATTTCTATTCTTTTGCCAAAACTTAGGTTTATCATTGTTACCATATGTAGTGATTTGAGGAATTTGTATTGTTTGATCCTTCATTGTAATGTTTTATCACTCCTCTTTTGACTAAGGATTCTTCGATCTTGAGCCCATTTTCAATCACTTTCTCAAATGTAGTTGGACATTGTAGTTCAAGCCTATAGCTCATGTCATCAGTTAAGTTATCAATGAATAGTTCCATCTTTTCTTCTTCAAGTATAGAACAAGGATATCTAGCAAACAAACTTCGCCATCGTTGTAGAAATGAGAGGAATGTTTCACCTTTCTTTTGTTTCATGTTGTAAAGGTCTTTTATTGTTACCTCATGTTGAATATTAAAGGAAAATTATGAGATAAACATGTTGGCTAGTTCTTCAAAAGATCAAATTCCTGGTTGCAATTTAGAGAACCATTCCATACATTGACCTCCTAAGCTCCTTGGAAATAACCTCATTAGATAAGTGTCCTCTTGTGCAACTTCTAAACTCATGGTTCTAAATTCCCTCACATGATCAATTGGATCACTTTTACTGTTATACTTGTCATATTTTGGGAATTCGCAATGTCTAGGAAATGGTATCATGTCCACACTCGAATGAAAAGGATAAGGAAAAATTTCTTGTAACGAGTACCTTTTCGTGGTTCCTTTTTGCATATCTTGAAGTTGTTGTTGCAAGTTTTGCATTTGATGTGTTAGTGCCATCACTTGATCTATGTTTTGTGGTTTAGTTTTAGTTCTCACAGGTGTTTCTTTTAATCGATTGACATCAAAATCTTTTGGAAGTATTGCACCTAGTCTAGCTAGCATCAAAAGGTATTTTTCTATATCTTGTTCTAAGAATTTTTCCATGAAATTATAGAAATTGGGATCTTGTTGTGCTGTTTGAATGTCCTCTTGGGTGATTTCATTTGTGTCATTTTGGTGGAATCTATGAAAGGGATTTTCCTCAACCATTGTGTTTGGTGTTTCAATTTCCTTATCTCTAAGTTTCTCTCTTTGTAACCTCATCAAAATTGGCATACAAGTGTTTGTTGTTCTCACTAAACTTTGATCATTTTGTGTTTGGATGAGTGTCAATGGCTATTAACGAAATCATATAGAATGATAGATTCCATTGTTGAGACTAACTTAAAAATTTGATTATTGTGTTTCATTTCATGATTGTAGGATGACAAAATCCTGATAAATGAAACTTAACATAATAACCAAGATGTGTGTTTGATAATTGGACACTTTAAAGTTGCAAGATCTAGGTTTACCTTTAAAGAGTTTGACTTGTAAGATCCTATTTGTTTCAAGTTTAAGACAATGTCCGGACCATGAAATTTTTTCTGTTATGATAAAAACCCGAGTTTATGATGTCAACAGTCTGATAGGGGTTTCAAATAACTCTCTATTTTCTTGTTTTGTGGATGTACTATTACTTAGGGTAGATGTGCTAAAATATATGGCGTATGTGCTAAAAGATATGGTGAATGCGTTTTCAGATAGGGTATATGCGCTAAGACATACTGTAGTTGCACCAAGATACTGATAAATTTTGACACTTGTAAATTTTGGTGACAAAATATAGATGCGCTGTAAGATAAGTCAGATGCATTGAAACATTGGTTGTATGCACTATTTAGACAACAGATGCACTAAAATAGATTGTGGTTGCACCAAGATACTAGTAAATTCTGACATTGGTAAATTTTGGTGATAGACTACAGATGCATTGTAAGATAAGTCAGATGCGCTGAAATAGTGGTTGTATGCACTATTTAGACAATAGATGCACTAAAAGACTACGTGTATGTGCTAAAATAGATCGTGTATGTGCTATTCTAGGATTGTTCACAATGTTGTCTAGTTTTTCTCAGTAAAAGGATTGATTTCTGGGTGTAATTTTCTGAATCATTGACATTTTGATAGGATATCTTGCTGGTAAATATTTGATTTTGATGATAAGCCTAATGTTTCCAAGTTTTTCCTCTATTGTAACAATTGATTTGGGCTGTTGGAATATTGTATTGCCAGTTGTGGAATGAAAGACTGATGAATGGGTTGACTATGATTATGCTTTTGTGAAAGAGTTCTTCTTTGGAAATAATCTTGTGAATATAAAGGATCTAAAGAAAAATCATCAGTATATCCTCTAGAAAAGTCATGATACCTATGGATGAAAGTTTGATGTTGAAGCAAGATTTCCTGCTTTGATATAAGAAGCATCTCCTTTTCAAAAGTTTTTTGTAGCTAAGTTTCTTCTTTGGTTTCTTGACTCTTTTTACAAGGGATTTCTTGAAATTTTTTGTTGATTTCCAATCCCTAATCATAAATTTCACAAGTTGATTTGTCAAACTCTTTGTATTTTTCTGGATGATCTTTATCTGAATTAATGATTTTGAAAACACAGCAAGCAATTGTAAAACAATTGTTTTTAAGTCCTAGAATCTACACAATAAGTGTATGTTCAAGAATCAAACATGATCCTCCTTAATTTCCATGGGTATTTGACAAAGAATACACTTCAAGCAGACTCACTCTTAAGGTCAAAAAGGTCATCATAATACTCAACAACCCACATCTTAAAATTGCATTGACTCACATAGCCATGTCACCCCCTATAGGGCGCCTGTGTTTTTGTCTTTTCCAAGCGCGTACTCAAAGTTAGATTTATTGATCCCTTGAGCAAACGTCCTTGGAAATTATATGGTGAGTGTCTTGGGGGAAGATTCTTCCCTGCCCTTGCACCATGAGTATTACAATGTTCAGAAACTGACTTCACTTGGATTCTACACTAAGGTTTGCAGATAGGGTATCCATTTGGAAGGACAAATGATAAAATCCCTCAGGAGACCTCCCAATCTTTAGAACAAATATTTTGGGGATGGTTATCTTGCACACTTCTGGTAAATGTGGGTTTCCCCAAATTTACTTTTATTTTATAGTGGGTTGGAAAACATGGCTTTGGTTGTTCCCACTCAGGTTGTTCCCATAGGGTGAGTAATTTTTCCCACTATGATAGGCCTTCTAAAGGATTTAACAAAGCATAAAGTGCATGAAATTAAAAGATGAGTTTGACATTTTGATCACCTAGTTAAGGGGAGAGAATAGGCCTATCACCGTACAATCACAACAGGCAATGTTTAGTTCTTAAATCCCAAATGACAATTTGCTATTCTACATGAAGATATTGCTTCACAAAAGATATGATGTTTATTTTAACCAAGATAGAAAAATGTATGGTGACTACCCTAGGATTGGTGTATTTTAATCCAAATGACTACCCTAGGATTGGTTCATTTTAATCCAAAATGTAAGTGTGGAATAAGTAATGAGTAAAATAACTAACAACACTTCTTAATAAGACATTATATCAAGAGAATCAACAATAATTAATCTAATTGAAACAGGAAAACTCTTGAAAGCATCATATTGCTCTCTATCTCCAAAGATTTATTAAGTCACAGGGCTCTCAGATTTGGTAAACATTGTGACTACTAAAATTCCAATCTAGAGAATGAGATGCTGCTAAATGCAATAATCTAATTCTATATGGTGATGTCTAAATGATATGATGAAGCTAAGTTGTAATCTAAATTGACATGAAACTTGATAGAAGAAAGTTACTGTAAACTATGATGTAGCTATGATATTGATTCTAAAATGCTATGATTGCTATTGCTAAATGATAATGCTATTGCTAAGATGCTTGATTGCTCAATTGGTATTCCTGTAGAGTAAGTTTGCACAAAGTTGGGATCCATTTCTTGTAGAAGAAGGTTGTATTTATAGATTCACGACAACACATTTATGAAGGGGAAGCACAACAAAGGTCTGGATTTAAATCTGGAAGATTGAATGGTGAGAGATGAAGAAGCCTGATCTAATCATAGGGATTGTTCCTCCCTAGAAAAACACTCAGCCAGAAGGGTATGTGGAGGATCATCATGAAAAAAATAGGCCCTTAAGTGGCAAAAAATTCAGAAAAATCAGAGTTAGAAAACTTGACATAAAAATTTGAATAAGTTATCTATATTATTTCAAAAATATGTAAGAATAGAATTTGTAGCAAATTGAATGTAGTTTCTAAACTACTAGGTTCATTTTTTTAAAAACAAAATCTATTTGGTGAAAATTTGAAATTTCAATGTAGTAATACTTAAATTTCAGGGAAAAAATAAGAAGTAGGTGTCTGTCTGACCACCCTAACCACAATAAAATGATAATTATGCTTTATAATATTTTAGATATAAGTAGAGGACTCATGTACTGATGTGATGCACATTTTTTTGTAATTTTTTCTAAGTAAATAATTAATTATGATTTTTTTATTACAACTTTTATAAAATATAAAAACTTCGTCACGTCTAACCACCTTAACTTGGTCAAACTTCATGAAATTCAATTTTTTAATTCTATAGTATATGAAGCATAGAATGTGATGCATGCTTCAGATTCAAAAATGTGATACCGTTTGAAAGCTATAGATGTTTTCAATCAGCCTATCAATCGGGACTTTAGTCGTATTTCAAATAAAAAATGAATAATAATTATTTATTAAAATAAAAATAAAGCATAATTTATATTGGTGGAAAGCTGAGAATCTCCTTTAAAAACCATTTTCATTTCATTAATTTTGGGTAAAAGAAAAGTCGTCAGCCACACCCTACAAATACCCACCATATTGCCACTTTTTGGCCCATCATGATCCTACACATACCCAAAAGATAGGAAGAATCATTGGAAGAGGATGAGGAGGATTACTTGCAAATTTGTCTCCAAATTTTCTCGTAAAGGTTGAGATGAATTAAATTAGACATTTCATATCTAATTTGGTAGGTGAAATATGATGAGCTGTAGAAATATGTGCATAAATTTGAATATTTGGATTTGTTTCAAATTTAGGAAGAAATAACAATTATTAAAATAAATAAATGTTTGTTTTGATATTGTTTATTTAATAAAAGAGGGATAATGATAATTAAATAAAAACTATTGAAGTTTCAATTATTTAATTAAGAGAGAAAAATCAGAAGAAATAGATGTGAACTATATAAATAAATATTTCTATTTATTCAATAATAGATAAATTTGATTATGATAATTAAATAAAACAAAGTGAAATTCGTTTATTTAATTAAAACGAAATAATAGAATAAAGATTGAAGAATTTAAAAGATGAACTATATAAATACATATTTCTATTTATTTAATAGTAGAAGAATTAAAGGTTTATTAATCAAATAAATCATATTTAATTAATTAGATTATTGAGACCATTTTTAGGTGTATACGATACATTATGAGGTCAAGTTAGGCCTCTTAAGACCCATACAACCTCACACATTTCTAATAACTTTTGTGTGTTGATAAGCACATTCCAAAATAAATTAACATTAGCTTTGATTTTTTATCCAACAATCATACTAAGTTTAATTTAATCTAAATTGTTCTATTATATCTATACATTATGTACAAATTTAATTATAAACTAAAATACATATTATTTCTATAATTATAAAATAATATTAAATTAATAAATAAATAATTCTATAATAGCATTGAATGAATTTATTATTTAAATATATAATATTAAATAGAATTTAAATTATGGGTATGTGCAGGATCATCATGGAAAAAATAGGCCCTTAAGTGGCAAAAAATTCAGAAAAATCAGAGTTAGGCAACTTGACATAAAAAATTGAATAAGTTATCTATATTATTTCAAAAATATGTAAGAATAGAATTTGTAGCAAATTGAATGTAGTTTCTAAACTACTAGGTTTGTTTAAAAATAAAAAATCTATTTGGTGAAAATTTGAAATTTTAATGCAGAGTACTTAAATTGCGGGGAAAAAAGTAGGTGTCTGTCTGACCACCCTAACCACAATAAAATGATAATATTTTTTTATAATATTTTAGATATAAGTGGAGGAATCATGTCCCAATGTGATGCATATTTTTTTACATTTTTTTTCCAAGTAAATAATTAATTATGAATTGTTTATTACAACTTTTAGAAAATATAAAAACTCGTATGTCTGACCATCTTAACTTGGTCAAAATTTCATGAAATTAAATTTCCAACTGGTTTTTGAAATAATCTAAAGAATATCCGATTCTTATGCTCAAATATTTCAAGGGGTTGGCCAACAAACAAGAGATAGATAAGTCACTTTTCTCCTCTACAATTCAGGCTTTGCAAAATCTAGGAGGGTGGTCCTTTATAATATATGACATATTTATACACTATTGGTAGCAAGATATTGTTAAAATAGACATGTTCTCTTAGGGTAGACCAAAAATTACAAATGGAACTCACTTAATGGGATAGGTTCTTGAAGGTTTTATAAATTTTTGGCAATGAGAATATAGAATAATGTTATGAAATAAATTACAATAATAAGGAAATGTGATTTTGAAACTTGATGACCATGGATATTGAACCAAAACACATATTTAGACTAGTGCCTTAAACCTAGGCTACATAGTCAAATAGAAATATAATTAAATCTTGAATAATTTTTTTAAACCAAATTCCATGAAATCTTGCATATCAATGCCTTACAATGATATATTTTAGAATTTACAATAAACTCCTCTTAACAATCCATGTATACACTCAAAACCCTCAAGATTTCTAATACAACAATTTAATCTATTTCTTGAATAGAAGCAATAAAAGAAACATTCATATGCATAAAATTTGCAATGATGAACATAAATGATCCTTGATCAATTTTTAGTCATAAGTGAAAAGAGGTATACAATTTAGGAGATAACTGATTATGAAATTTTCACAATATACTCATATATAGAACTAGTATTGTTATACAAAATTAACAATTACATTCACAATTCTTCCCTATGAAACCTAGACTAGACTGATACGTATTTAGAATGTAGACTCTCTGTTTAAAAAAATCCAAGATCTTTTTCAAATGGCCCTGAATTCCCTTTTATAGAAACAAGGGAGTAACAAGCTCAGGCCATGGATAGAGGTCACATTCTCATTTGAAAATATCATCCTGGGATCAGACAAAAATAGGTATAACTGTTGTGTTAAAGATATAAAAGACCCTTCACTAAATGGAAAAATAGTTGTAAAGACCGCTGAAGGAGATATTTCTAATTTATCATTAATGAAGCAACATGGAGAAGATGAATGATTATTTTATTAAGCTTCTCCATCCATACTGAGAGTATATTCCTTCTAGAAATCATTGGGGTTGATGCCATTTGAGCCACAAAAGATGAAAAGAAGCCAAAATTACAAAGAAACCTACAAACAACTGGAAGCTCTGAATACCATATCATCATATAAATTGGATATTACAATTTTGAGCTTTGATGGCAAGAAAGAGCTCAAGATTTTGGAATTTTATTGCATTTCTCATCCCACCCTACATATGTTCTTTCTAATGGTCATTCAAAAGAAAGTATTAGGTTTTCTCTAGAGTGTGTAGTAGCCATTGAAAGGATCCCTCATCCAAAAACCATCAAGGGTATTCAATCCTTTTTTGTGAAAGTTAAATTTGTGAGGATAAAAGTGACTTATCTATCTCCTATTCATTAGCCAACCCCTTTAAATATTTGAGCATAATAATTGGCTATTATTTAGATTACTTCAAGAACCATTTGGAAATCATAAAAAAACCAATAGATTGGTGACTTTGCTAGGGATTGCTAGAAAAAATTGTCTAATCTCTAGAGTGATTTTCAAATTGGGTAGAGTTTGAGAAATATTTGTGTGAAGTACATTCTATTGTTCGAAATAAAATTTGGCCATCTTTGTAACTCACTAAGTTTTATAAAAAATGTTATATCTTATTTCCCCTAGTGGGTGGAAACTCTGAAACATCTCCTTAAACAATAAAAATTATAAGAAGGAAGAATTATCTTTTAGAATGGATGGAAGAAGATCTCTACTTAGAGATGATCCTACAAAGAATCTTGGAATAGAGATACAAAGTAAAAAGTAGACAGGGAAAGCTAAGGACACAAGTAAGTTAGCCCCTTCTTTTGGATTTTTTTTTATACAAGTAGTGATGATAGTTCTATTGATTCACATGTTAAGTATGTGAGACCTTTAGTCCCTTAACTTATTGTGAAAAATATAAAAAATAGAGAACTTTGAATGGATCCAAAAAACAAAAGGCTTTCCAAGAAAGGGTTGAAAGATAAATTGAACAAAATAAAAGAGAGTATGATATTAGACATAGTATATATAATCAAACTATTGATCCTAACATGCCTGTAGTAAATACTTAGACAAAGAATGTTTTTCAAGTCCTCTAGCCAAGAATAAACTCATTTCTCTTATCAAAATCATGTCACATCTATTATGGCTATAAATAACTCCCAAGCTATTCCACAAGCCTCAAGGTCTAGAAAGATACTTTAGACTGAGGAAGAATTATTGAAAGAGGTGAATTACCTCCAATTTGAATTAAGAAAATTAGAAAAAATGATATTAGATACACTGTGAGAATAAGGGATGATATGAAGAAAAGAATAGAGAATATGAAGGCTTCCTATAATTCTAGTTGCAACGCCACCAAATCCCATTAGAAGCAATAATCCTTTGAATTTACCTCTTTATAATTCTCACATTAACACCTAGAGTAACCCTATAGTGACTAGTACATCAACCAACTAATCCTTATTCAAATGTTACATCACATGATATGCCTAATTCTAATGTTGTGAGAAGTGTCTCTCAAAGAAATTCTCATCCTTCTATTTCCCAACAAAATAATTACTATGCAACTTCTACACCTATGAATTTTGGTATCTCAATAAATCATCAGGTAAATCTTACTTAGAATTCTCGATTGCAGCATAATTCTCATCAACAAGGTGTTGGTATGGGAGCAATACCTTAACAACAATATGTAGGACGAAATCTTGGTAGAGGAAGTGATATATCAAATCACTAGTAGCATAAACCAAATGTGGGTATCCAAATGGGAGGACATAATTCTAATCTGTGAGGGGGTCAAAATATTGTCAATCAACAAAATGCTCAAGTTAATCCCCAAGTGAAGCCTACTGCAGGGAACTTCCTAGCAAGAAGAGATTTGCAATTAGAGAGATACAGGAAGTGAGATTTTAATGGTATCCCTAGGTATCCTAATCCCATCCCTAATGATTTTAAAAATGCTTTGATTAAGTTCTTAGGAAACAATGCATTATTTGGTGAGGATCATCTTAGATCTTTCTTGAATTTAGTAGATGATTTTGAAATTGAAGATGAATATGTTATAATGAAATTATTTATGTAGTTTTTAACTAATGATGCAAGGGATTGGTATAGGGGATTTCTTGATGCAAGTATAGAGTCATCAGATGAGTTGAAAAGGGTATTCAAAGAGCAATACAATAAAAAAATTGATCCTAGATTCATTATCAATGAGTTTACAAGAATAAGTAAAGGCCATAATGAATCGGTCTTTGATTTCAATACTAAGTTTATGAAGGTGACGAATAAAATTCCATAGTATATGAGACCTAGTGAACCCATGTGATTGGCGCTATATTATAATGCATATGATCCTAAAATGGCTATGAGCTCAAAGATAAAAATCCTCATTCTTTAAGGGATGCTTGCAGAATAGAAATGCATATTCCAAATAGTAGGAAAGCATTAGGAAAGGTCAATAAAAGAGATGACATAAAGATCCTACAAAACGTTAAAGGAAACTAGGATAAAGATGTGTCCTTTGAGGATAAACTTGACAAGGTTATGAATGCCTTGAAATACTTGAGCTGTAAAGTAGCAATAAATGACAAAGGTTTATCTCATGATAAACCTAGTTATTAAAGGCAAGAAATAATTCCTAAGCTATTAGACCATCCCTAAAACACAAATTGGCATAATGACAAACCCATGTAGAATAATAAGAAGGAAGTGAAATATAAAGAGATTCCTAACCCTCTGAAAAGAAAAAAATGCCATTTTTTCTAAATAAAATCTATAGTGTATGGTCTGTCAATTGTCTCATTTACAAAATGCAATGCATAGTTTCTCATTCCATTGAGGTCACAATACTCCTAATGATTATTGTGATAATATCACTGATGAACATCATGAGGTTAACATGATGACAACTAGGTTATCTTTTACTAATGATGAATGCTCTTCTGATGAAGGATACATTGATGTAGATGCTCATTGGTGCAGGAGCATGCGGGCAAATAGACGATCAACACCACCCAAAAAGAATTGTTTGGTTTGTTTTCAATTTTGATTTGTTTTATTTTCTCTCGCAGATTGCCTAAATCTCTTAAATTTTATGCTTTAACAAGAAATGAGGCTTTGGTGGAATTTTGTGGATGTTGTAGTTACATCTACATAATGATTACTAAGTACCAACTAGATTAGTCACATCTTTAGAAACACTCCAACACATACATTTGTAGATGCAAAGATGTCGAGTTGACATATACTATTCAATCTGAAGATGAACCACCTGATTTGTTATTGGAAAATAACACACTAACTTCGATGGACTGAATTAAAATCTTGAATTCAATAATGTATTTTCACCTTCACAGTTGGGAGGTCATGGGTCCAAGAGAAGGAATTTTATTTTGAATTAAACTAAAATTAAAATAGATAGGGTTGTGGAATTCCAAAGGTCATGCATTGCATTAAGACTTAAAAAAATTCAAGGGCACAACAAACTCAAGTCCACAAATACATGAGGCAGCATTAAATTTCATTTGTAAATACATGAAGAAATTAAGGGGTGCTTAAGGGAAAGAAGAAATATAAGGCCACATTGGAAAACAAAGGGGGTTGCAGATAGAGATGGGAGTTAAATGACATATTTAAATCTGCAAATGAAAGTAATTCAAAGGAAGATGAATAGGCCTGCGTGAAGAGAGGGATAAAAGAGTGCAAGCTGTGGGGATATAAAGGGACATTAGGCCGCACAACTAAATGAAGTAGGGGAAGAAAAAGATGTCAGGGAGGAGTGAACGGGCTATTCTAAACAAAAGAAAGGGATGAAGAAAGTGGAAGGAAGGTGGTGGGAAAAAGGAAGAATATAGATGCTACGCCATCAAAGTTGGTTATTTGGAAACCAAATTAAATATGTAGAAATAGATTAGTGGGTTTGTGCATAGGTTGAAAGAAGGCTACACTGAAGAAATGGAGGTTGCACTAGTTGATTGAGAGTCTTCAATGATTCTAAGAAGAGGCTGCAATCATTGTGAGATGAAAGGAGGTTGTGTGTAGGACTATGTTTGTTGCATATCTAGTTGTTTGGAATAAAACCAATATGCTGGTGTGGATACAGGGAAGCAGGAAGGTGCAGATTAGTGAAGGATAGGATAATAGATCTGAATGGTAGGAGAGTCCATAGAATTCCAAAGAGAGCATTGTTGAAATGCAGATGTAATGAAAATTTTAATTGAACTAATAAGTTACAAGTTTGTTTTCATTCTTTGTTTTGTGAAGTTTGTTTGTGATTTGAGTTAGTATGCAAAGGGGAGTACCCTCTTGTTTCAATTGGTATCAAAACGGGTATTCTTGAGAGTGTGAAGGATCCACCAAGACCTGTGGGTGTGTTAACAGATCATCGATGAGGAGGCAGTTCACACTTAGTGGAAAGTGTGTGAAGCAGTTGTGAAGAAGCTCATGAGAGTTGTTGCAGGTGTGTGAGGAATCCTGGTAACAAAGGAGAGAGCTTGAAGTCGTGGAGGAAACTTGAGAAGTGATGAAAAATTGTGAGAGGTGAGATTAAAACAGACAAAATGGGTTGGGTCATCAGGAGACCCATGCAGATATTGCTTTGGGAGTAGTATTGGGATAAAGTGGAGGGTGAGATGATTGAAAAGATGGGATAGATAGTTTGTGAAGAAGTAGGAAAGATGGTTCGAGAAGGAGTGGAAAAGAATGATGGAAAGAGTGAGAAGAAAGTGGTAAAGAGGAATGCGAAGAATAATGAAGAAAGTAACCCAAAATGGAAAGAGGAAGATGTAGTCCCTACCAATGAAGAAGTTGCAGCAGAGACATGCCATGAGGAAGGCATGCAGAGAGAAGAAGAAAATATGGAGGTGAGTGGAAAAGAGGTCGTAGCGGATGGCGAAGGTGAACCGGATTTTTTCACGCAACTAATCATGATTGGGGAAGAATTTTTAACGAAGCTCATTGGTGTAGCAAAGAGAGAAGAATGAGAAGTTGTAGTTAATGAGAATATGGAAGATATTGCTATAAAATTCAAAGTTGTAGCTCTGGGAATACAGATGAGGTAAAACCATTTTGTGATGTTATTGCATTTTTTAGATGAAATGATGGAAAGTGAGATGAATAGAGTACAAGAGCATGTAGCAGATGTTGCATGGTTGTGTGTAGAGTTGTTTGAGGATGTTGCAAGGTATTGGTGGAGGTGGACGGTCAGAGGTGGGTTCGAACCCACGAAAGAGAAGGAAAGTGTGGAAAGCATTTGGCGGAGGAGGTCAGGCTGTGGTGGACATCAGTCCATGAAGAGAAAAAGGAGGAAGTTGTAGTATTGTTGGAGGGAGGTAGTGCATGTTCTGACATGATGCTGGAAGAGATGGAAGAAGGTTTGAGTTTTAGCACTTGGACAACGAAGGAGTTCACTACAGGTTGATGTCAACCTGAAAGAGTGATTCCATCACTCAACTCCATCATTGCTTCCTACCCAATGTGTCTAGTGCAAGAGCATGTAGGAAAACAATCAATGAACACCAACCAAAAATACAGTTGGTTTTTGTTTTCACAATTTTGGTTTAATTTGAATTCCTTTCTCTCCATGCTTGATCTCATTCTAATGGTGATTTAGATGATTGTGAAAAGTGAAAGGGAAAGTTTAAAATAATTGATTTTAATTGATGTAGTCTTGACATCTATAGAAGCCTATGACATTTTGTCAAAGGTTATATTTACAACTATCTAATGGAAATATATGCAAAGTGTGAGAGCATAGGCTGGGTACATGAATAGTTTGACCAAATGTCACATAAAAATGCCTATTGAAAAATTGTTTTTTGTTAAGATTTTGTCATTTCCCTATCGACACATACAATGTGGAAGCATAGTCAAATACGAGATCACCGAGGCAATGAAGAGTCTCTAATTTAAAAGAAAAGAGATGATTGTGAAAGGTGAAAGGTGATTTAGATGATTGTGAAAGGTGAAAGGGAAATTTTAAATAATTGATTTTAATCGATGTAGTCTTGACATCCATAGAAGCCTATGATATTTTATCAAATTTTGTATTTGCAACTATCTAATGGACATGTATGCAAATTATGAGAGCATAGTCTAGGTACATGAACAGTTTGATCATATGTCACATAAAAATGCCTATTGCAAAATAGATTTTTGTTAAATTGTTGTTATTCCCTTGTTGACACACACAATGTGGAAGCATAATTTGGTACATGATCACTGAGGCAATGATTGTTGAGTATACACCAACTGGATTAGTCACAACTTTAGAAAGACTCCAACATATACATTGGTAGATGCAAAGATGTCGACTTGACATATAATGTTAAGTCTAAAGATGAACCACCTAATTTGTTATTGGAAAAAAACACACTGACTTCGACGGATTGAATTAAAGTCTTGAATTCAATAATGTCTTTTCACCTTCACAACTGGGAGGTCACAGGTCTAAGAAAAGGCATTTTATTTTGAATAAAACTAAAATTAAAATAGAGAGGGTCACAAAATTCCAAAGGTCGTGCATTGAATGTTAAGACTTCAAAAAATTCAAGGGCACAACATACTCAAGGCTGCAAATACATGAGGAAGCGTTAAATTTCATTTGCAAATACATGAAGAAATTAAGGGGCGCTTAAGGGAAAGAAGAAATATAAAGTTGTGTTGGAAAAAAAGGGGGTTGTGGATACAAATGGGAGTTAAATGACAGATTTAAATATGCAAATGAAAGTAATTCAAAGGAAGATGAAAAGGCCCGCGTGAAGAGAGGGATAAAAGAGTGCAGGTCACAGGGATATAAAGGGACATTATGCTGCACAACTAAATGAAGTAGGGGAAGAAAAATACACTAGGGAGGAGTGAAGGGGCTGCGCTAAATAAAAGAGAGGGACAAAGAAAGTTGAAGGAAGGTGGTGCACAAAAGGAAGAATATAGAGGCTACGCCATCAAAGTTGGTTATTTGGAAACCAAATTAAATATGCATAAATAGATTAGTGGGTTTGTGCATAGGTTGAAAGAAGGCTACATTGAAGAAATAGAGGTCGTACCAGTTGCTTGATAGTCTTCAATGATTCTAAGAAGAGACTACAATCATTGTGATATGAAAGGAGGTTGTGCATATGACTGTGTTTGTTGCATATAGCTGTTTGGAATAAAACCAATATGTTGATGTGGATACAGGAAAGTAGGAAAGAGAAGGTGTAGATTAGTGAAGGATATGATAATGGATCTAAATGGTAGGAGAGTCCATAAAATTCCAAAGCTAACATTATTGAAATGTAGATGTAATGAAAATTCTAATTGAATTAATAAGTTACAAGTTTGTTTGCATTCTGTGTTTTGTGAAGTTTGTTTGTGATTTGAGTTAGTGTGCAGAGGAGAGTACCCTCCTGCATCAATTGGTATCAAAATAGGTAGTCCTGAGAGTGGAAAGGATCCACCAGGACCTACGTGTGTGTGTGTGAATAGATCACCGATGAGGAGGTAGTTCACACTTAGTGGAAAGTGTGTGGAGAGGTTGTGAAGAATCTCATGAGAGCTGTTGCAAGTGTGTGAGGAATCTTGGCAGCAAAAGAGAGAGCTTGAAGCCACAGAGGAAACTTGAGAAGTGATGACAGATTATGAGAGGTGAGATTGCAATAGACAAAATGGGATGGGTTGTGAGGATACCCATGTAGATATTGTTTTGGGAGCAGTATTGGGATAAAGTGGAGGATGAGATGATTGAAAAGATGGGACATATAGTTTGTGAAGAAGTAGGAAAGATGGTTCAAGGAGTGGAAAAGAATGATGGAAAGAGTGAGAAGAAAGTGGTAAAGAGGAATGAGAAGAAGAATGAAGAAAGTAACCCAAGATGGAAAGAGGAAGATGTAGCCCCTACCGATGAAGAAGTTGCAGTAGAGACATGCCATGAGGAAGGCATGAATAAAGAAGAAGAAAAGATGGAGGTGAGTAGCGAAGAGGTTGCAGTGGATGGCGAAGGTGAACCGGATTTTTTCATGCAACTAATGGCGATTGAGGAAGAATGGTTAACAAAGCTTGTTGGTGCAGTAAAGCTTGAGAAGAATGAGAAGTCACAATTAATGAGAATATGGAAGATATTGTAGTGAAATTCGAAGTTGCAATTGCAAATACAAATGAGATAAAACCATTTTGTGAGGTTATTGCATTTTTCAGATGAAATGATGGAAAGTGAGATGAATAGAGTACAAGAGCATGTAGTAGATGTTGCATGATTGTGTGTAGAGCTAGTTGAGGATGTTGTAGGATATTGGTGGAGGTGGGTGGTCAGAGGTGGGTTTGAACCCACTTAAGAGAAGGAAAGTATGGAAAGCATTTGGCAAAGGAGGTTGGGTTGTAGTGGACATCAGTCCATGAAGAGAAAAAAGAGGAAGTTGCAGTATTGTTGGAGGGAGGTAGTGCATGTTCCAGAACGATGCTAGAAGAGATGGAAGAAGGTTTGAGTTTCAACACTTGGAAAGTGAAGGAATTCATTATAGGTTGATGTCAACCTAAAAGAGTGATTCCATCACTCAAATCCATAATTGTGAGCTTATGCTCACAATCTTCCTACCTGGTGTGTCACGGGTAGACAAACAATCAACACCAACCAAAAATATAGTTGGTTTTTTTTTTTGCAATTTGGGTTTAATTTGAATTCATTTCTCTCCATGCTTGATCTCATTCTAATGATGATTTATATGATTGTGAAAGGTAAAAGGGAAAGTTTAAAATAATTAATTTTAATCGATGTAGTTTTGACATCCATATAAGCCTATGACATTTTATCAAATGTTGTATTTGTAACTATCTAATGGACATGTATGCAAAGTGTGAGAGCATAGTCCGGGTACATGAGCAATTTGACCAAATGTCACATAAAAATGCCTATTGCAAAATGGATTTTTGTTAAGATGTTGTCATTTCCCTATCAACACATACAATGTGGAAGCATAGTCAGGTACGGGATCACTGAGGCAATGAAGAGTCTCCAATTTAAAATTTTTGAAATTCATTTTATATGGTTTGTGCCTTTTCATTTTCAAGGTTAACAAAAATATTGTTAAAAGAAAACAAACAATGAATGAAGAGAGGAGGGCACGACGACATATGAACAAAGCACAAATTTAAAATCAACTTGAGTAGAGAGAAAACAAAGAGAAGCTTGATAGAAAGGAAAGATGAATGGGTTAAGAAATATATATACTTAAAAAAAAATTCCATTTCATCTCATTGGGTTGAAGACATGCAAATAGGAAGACCACAAGTCTTGATGTGGAGAAGCCGATAGGCTATGAGGGAGGTCAATAGTTAGAAGACAAAAAAGGAGGCATCAAATGAAAGTGAAGAGGGTACAATAGGGAATGTGAAGAGGTAATTATAGAATACAAATTGAAACACAAAAAAGAGAGGGCACAAATTATTAAATAGTTTGAGAGCCTGTGATAAGAGGTTGCCGAGGCCATGTAGGAAGAGGAATAAGCCCTAGTGTAGGCTACACTCATCTGAAGACCAATTGCCAAGCCAAAAAAGAGTTAGAGAAGGGGCGACAAAGGGAAGTGGATGTAAGGGGGCTATGAATTAGAGGAAACAAAAGGGCACAAGAGAAGTGGAATAGATGGTTAGGAAAAATTTTGGACGCTGATTTTGGGTATCCAAGGGTTCTCTAACTCTTCTAGGGTTTTTCACCTAAAAGGAGAGAAATGGACCCAAAATGCAATGTACACATTCAAGATTAATGTAAGGATGGATGAAAAATTACTAAATATAATGTCCTAATGCAATAAATTGAAAAATAAAGATGATTATTAATGCTAAACCTAAGAAATGCAACTTGTTTGAAAACACAGTGATGTATGCAAAAACACCTAAGAATGCAAGCAAACAATGACATAATTAAACAAGATAGGAGAGGTGCACCTGGAATTTAGAGTTTGATGCAGAGAGGCTCTGGAATCCTACAGAGTTGATTGTAAATGCTAATTGGGACACTTGTGCCAATCTGGGCGACGTAGTCCCAGATCTAGAAAATTGCTCTAGAGCTCATTTCGTCCAATGGGTATCCAAATCTACAGAAACCTTCAAAAAAAGGTTTAGTGGGACTAAGTCACCACTTTTGGTGGCTTAGTCCACTTCTAAATTTCTAGAAATCCAAAAGTGGAAGCAGAAGCCCTCGGTCTACACTTCGGTTCCTGACAGGTGTCCACTTTTGAAACTTTAATTTTCGGGCATGAAAGTGACTTTTAGTAGATATTTTGGTTTTGCAAATAAGGAGAGGTCTTCAACAACTTTGCAAACTATTATGCAATGATCTTCAAACTTTCAAAGTACCTAAACCTGCGAACACACAATAAAGAGAAACAAATGGTGAATGTTAGGGCATGGGGGTTTTCCTTGGTCAAACCCCTTTTTAGGTAATTAAACTAAAATAAAGAAGTAATGTAATGAATCATGAAATAATGGAGTTAGAGACTTTCCATGATGATAGATCTTGATTTTCTACAGCAAAAGATGAAGAATCTGCCCTTGAATGTCCTTCAGAGCTATCTTGATGACTTAGAATGTTAAAACCCTAACTTGCTTGACTTGAGATGGAACATAAATGATGAATGAGTTGAGAGATCCTTATGAATTAGGGTTTAGAGGCTTGTATTTATAGGAAATTCTCCTAATTTTCCCATTAATTTGACCCCCAAGGTCGACATGAAGGAAAAATAAACTTAAAATTTAAAATTTCCTACTCAAACCTCGAAAATAGCCCAAATGGGACTAAGTCGCCAAGCTAGGCGACTTAGTCCCACCTAGATGGGACTAATTCGCCCAAATGGGCGACTTGGTCCCAATGGGGCTCTTTTTCTAGCTGGATTGTTTGGGAATGAAGAAAATAAGTTTACATGATTTTATTAGGTCTTTGATCAAATTAAGCCTCGAGATGTACTTGATATGGGGCCATAGGGACCTATTAATGATGATGTAAAGGGTAATTAGGGATAGGGACACAAAGTTCAATGTGAAAGTGTGATTAAATACACTTTACATCATTAAAATGGGGTCCATATAGCCTAGAAAGGCACAACAACCAATGTGAATGTGTAAAACACATTACAACACTAGATTAAAATCAAGTTTAAGTTACAAGCCTTCTAGATTAATGTGAGAATGCTATTAAATACTTTTTATAACATTGAATTAGGGGAAGATGGGTCCATTCAGTTTAGAGAAGTGTGAAAGTCTTTTACAACACCTTTACAAGACGTCATTAAATGCAATTTATTTAGTTTGCAAAGCTCCAAGACCTAGTGTGGATGTGTAAAACACATCACAACACTAAATCAAGGCATTATTAAGTCCAATTTATCATCAATTATTCCCATATCAAGCAAGATATACACTTTTTGGTGATACAAAAACAATAAATTGCCAAGCCGCACCAAGGGAAGAATTGGTGGGTTCGGTGAAGAGAAGAGGTACACCAGGAAGGTCGAGGGGTTGCCTGACTTAGTAAAAAGTAATTAGAAAGATCCTATGAAAGGCAAAGAGGGAGCCAAGTATATTCAATTCCTTGTGGAGGAGGGAATCAATATGCACGATGACATATTATTAAACAAAACAAAAATAATTGGTGTGTCATAATGCACACAAAGATAATGTGTGAGGAAAACTACAAAGCGAATGAGATCATAAGTTGTTGTTCTAGAATTAAGGAGAGCAGATTTGAATGTTTAGAAGGTTGAGGCCATGAAAGGCCAGTTTATTGTAATTGAAATTTGGGTAAATAAAACCAAAGTTGCTTGTAACTGAATTTGATTGAGTTGTTGAATCATTAGTTGTTGAATTACTCTTGTGTTTTCCATTTTGTGATTGATGAATTTTGTTTTGTGATTTGGGAGTTTGAGTTGGTGAGGTAGAAGTGATTCCTCTTTGCATCATGAATTCATGATAAGGGGTATCAAAGAAATGAGTATCATCAACAATTTTCTTTTGATGAAGAAGAATAAAATTATATAGAAGTACACAATGTTGAAACACCTAATTCTAATGTTAGATTGAGAAGACCTTTAGATGAAGAGATTAGAGCATTAACTGCTACTCCTATTGCCCAGGTCAAAAGTAATTACAATTTGAGAAATAGAGAAGTTAATAATTATCAAGGAAAAAAATGAAGTATTTTCGTTAAGGAAAGTAGGAATGAGGTCAATGATCAACATCCTAGTAAGCAGACCGAGGAATATAAAGATAAAAAAAAGAATGCATATCTTAAAGGAAAGGGAATTGAAAGACCTATGGACAAGATTAATTTTCCTCTTATATAGGCCAAGTATCCAAAGTTGAAAGTAGAGAAAGAAAAAGAAAATACTAAGTAGACTTAGGGAATTGAGTCACATAATAAAGAAGAGAGGATCGATGATCATATTACACCCATTTTACAATATTGTGACATTCCAAAATATGTCTCTATTCACATGGCTTGAGTATTTTCACAAATAAAGGTGTATGTTCCTCTACTTGAAGTGATGAGAATTGAGAAACACAAAAAGAAGGCAATTTCCCTCATCAATGGTGCAACTATAGCCTCTATTGTAAAGAAGAAGGTTGTTACCCTACCTGAAAAGGATGAAGAAAAATAACAAAGGATTGAACTTTAAAATGCCATGAATGAAATACCTGAAGTAATTGGGCACTACTTTGACTAAATTCCCTAATCAATTTGATCTTTTTTACATGTTACTCTGCAAATAAATGACAAATTGATAAAAAATTGTATGATAGATTTTGGGGCCTCCACAAATGTTATGCCTATGGAAATCTGACTTATTTGATCATCGGGTAAAAAACACAACTAAACAATTAGTCACACAAATAAAAATGACTAAATAATTAGTCACACAAATAAAAATTAAACAATATGATATAAAGTGGATAATTAAAAATAAATATTTTGAATTGAGGGAGTTGGTTGTATTATAATATAATATAATAATAATATATTATATTACAATATAATATATTATAATATATTATATATTATAATATAATAATAATATATTATATTACAATATAATATATTATAATATATTATATATTATAATATAATATGTTATTATATAATATAATATATATCATAATATATATTATATAGTATTCTATTATTATATTATATAATAATATAATATAATAAGTTTATATTATATAATATTATTAATTATATTTATATTATAATGTATTTAATATTATATAATAATATAATATTATAATATTATAATATATTTAATATTATAATATTATATAATATTTTTTATAATATATATATTATATTTATATTATAATAATATATACTATATAATATAATATTATTATTTAATATATATTATATATATATATATATATAATAATATAATATAATATAATATTATATATATTATAATATTATATTGTATATATTATAATATTATATTATATTATTATATATTATAATATTATATTATATTATTATATATTATAATATTATATTATATTATTATATATTATAATATTATACTTATATTATATAATATTATATTATTAAATATCATTAATATTATAATATTATATTATTAGATATCATTAATATTATAATATTATATTATTAGATATCATTAATATTATAATATTATATTATTAGATATTATTAATATTATAATATTATATAATTATAATATATATAATATTATAATATTATATATATTATATATAATAATATTATAATATAATATTATATTATGTGGGCGGTAGGGCGGGCGCCCCTCCATCAAGGCAAAGGGGACATGGCATTTGTGCCATGGTGTCAGGAGGAGCGGGGTGTTGGGCTGAGATGGGCGGTTTACCCGGTATTGACAGTGGATTGGAGTTGTCTTTTCATTCCTATTACTAGCAATGATGGTAAGGCGAGATTGTTTGTCTCGAGGACAACTAGTTTGCATATTGCCTTAAGTTTTCAGTCCTTTAGGCTAGCCTCGACATGTTTGGAGGAGCCTCATTTGGGGAGGTGGCAACCGATCCATACTTGGCATTAATCCAAGTCAGGCTGGCTATTAGGTCGTTGAAGGTGGAATTTCATTTCATTTTTTTGTCGACGTTTGTGGATGGTGTGTTTATTTCTTTTGGTTGAGTGTGCTTTGTGCTTGGGATTCAATGGCCAAGCATTCAAGGTTCGTGATAGACGTGTCAGGGGAAGGGGTGGGAAAATTTGGGGCGGATATCCCAATTTCTTTACAGTCGTTGGCTCGACAAGCTTCGTTCAGAGAAGTATCAGACCAACGCTTGAAACAGATTCTTCTTATAAATAACCCTTTGGTGGTAGTGGCGACTAAAATGGTCTTGGGTGCTAGGCATTTGGAAAACAAGGAGTATGGCAGAGAAAATTTGCATAATTCGTCTCGGTTCTTGGCTTCCCTCCTGGATAACCAGGTGGCTAAAGCCAAGGAAAAGTTACTACTGGAAAAGATGTTTAGGGAGGATTTGGTGGAAGGGGTCGATGATGTTCTGCGTGCAGTGGTGGTTGGGAGAGGTGTCTTGCACCCCAACGACTTGGAGCACCTGTGAGAGTCAAACGAGGCCATAAAATTATACCTGTTTCTTCTTGATTTGAGCGAACTTGATCTCATGAAGCATAGGATGGTTGCAGCGGTGGTGGTGGATTTCTTAAAGAAGTTTTTGGGATTGGTGGCTATTGAAGGTGAGGAGTGGAAAAGTGACTTTAAAGAATTTGCAGTTTTAAATCATTTCATGTAAGTCTGGGGTGGTCGGGTTTTGGTGTCGTAGGTTAGGGTTCTTCGTTTCCAATTTTTGGTCTTTGCTCTAGTTTTAGTGGTGGCATGGTGGTCGTTTTGGTGTTCAAAGGCATGTAGGGTTTTGGTTGGCATGGTGGGTAGATGTTTCTGGATAGTTCTAGTTTTTTTGGCATTATTGTCTATTGGTTGAAACTGGTTCATTCTCTTGCGATGGTAGACCTCTGTTGTTAAAACTTTAATTTCTAATTTAATATAATGACTATCTTGTGTATTAAAAATAAAATTAAATAATATTATATTATAATATAAATATTATATTATAATATAAATATTATATTATATTATATTATAATATAAATATTATATTATATTATAATATAATATATAATAAATTATAATATAATATAATATTATAAAATATAATATTATATTATTATAATATTAATTATATTATAATATCATAATTTATTGGGGGAATAAGCAGGAGATTTATTGCTAATTTGAAATCCAAATTTGAAATTAGGAAGTAGGAAACAAACCCTAATCCCTTTTAGGGAGTGGGAAACATTATTAAACAAATTAGTAAACCATGCGAAATTGGAGGAGCTGAAACCAATACCAGCAAGGAAGATTTTGGAGGAGCCGAAACCAATAGCGGTGGGGAAAGAAACAAAAAATGTAGGTAAAGGATGCCCTAATGTTAAAACCTAAATGTGCTCAGTATTAGGATCTTGGCCATAATTTTCAAGGATGCCCTAATGTTAAAACCTAAATGTGCTTAGTATTAGGATCTTGGCCATAATTTTCATTTTAAAAACATACTCTAAAACCCTCATCGAAACCTTATTTTCAGGTTGCAGCTTGCCAAATTGGAGAAGTGAAAGGCCAATACCAAGGAGGAGTCTAGAGGAGCAAAAACCAATAGTAGCAGGGAAAGCAACAAGAAATGATGAAAACAACCAAAAAATGATGAACGACTGAGATTCATTTAATCTTCTTGCATTTATATGGCCACAAGATAACTGTCGATATGCCTTTATAGGTCATCATTCCCTTTGGCATAACTAATTATCTACTTGTTGCATGATTGATAGTTAAATTTGGGGGGATAAACTAATATTTTTTTAATTTCAACTATCGCCTACTAACACTTGAATAGGTTATGAAAATTTTGGTTAATATTTTTAGCAAGCCCAAAAACATAGTTGAGGTATTGCTAAAGGAATACATTAGATATATGTGTGTTTGTTTCTCTGTGTGGGGAGAAGACTGTTATTTTATCATTTACATGGTCACCTTATATTT